>OMLI01091978.1:0-20412 GCA_900302605.1 Rondeletia loricata
ATTTGTGTGTGTGTGTGTGTGTGTGTGTGTGTGTGTGTGTGTGTGTGTGTGTGTCTTCCTGTGTGTTTTTGCATATTACCACAGGTAGCTGTCTTGTTTACCTTTTATCAAGGGGCAACGTTACGCCACATTCTGTTCCCACCGTCCTTCTAGTGTAGACTGGAAATGTAATTCAAGGCATGTCTGCACAGTGACATTTCTTTTCACAGTAGATGGCGTCTGCCTTGGTATTGATGTTGGTGTGTTTTTAGACGTTACGCTTTATCTCTGTATTTTCCTCCCCTACCTTTCTCTTCAAAGTGCCATAAAAGGCACCCGTCATGCCTGATGATCAAAGCGCAACAACCCAGGCACTGGGTCTGTTGCGCCGCTGTGGTTTTCGCTGCTTTAAACAACAGAGACCTTCAAAACTCCTAGCCGCTCTTGATTAACATGGAACAACTCCACACAGTCGACTTGGCAGAGTCTTAGCCTTGTCTTAGGCGTAGCCTTTAGTCTTGGTTTTTGATACAAACAGTGTGGTGTGGTGTTTGTACTCCAAATTGTAGAAGATTAGAGGTCTGTTTTGGTTTGAGAAATTGAGCTTGTTGTAATAATGAAATACTGTAACAGCTTATTTAGTATCACTAAATTATTATTTTAGTTTCACTTTGTAGCGTTTCACTAGTTACGCGGCCCCGTGCTAGGGCCCCCTACCACAAGCTTTAAGTAGCTTCTTTGGGTGGCCTTTTCACACGCCACAGCATATGTGTGTGTGTGAATAAAATAAACCATAAAACCATAAACCAACACAAGCAATTGGACACAGTTTTGTTCTTCTGCATTACCTGCTCGTTGCTGTATTACTGTTCATGGGACACGCAAACCTTGTTGCTGTTTTCACGTGCGCAGAACGCCTAGGTACACGTACAGGAAACTAAAGGAAACACCGACATCAAATGTTTTAATAGGGCGCTGGGCCTCCAGGAACCACAGAAACAGCTTCAGTACACGACTGCAACTCTGCAGGAGGGATGAAACGCCATTCTTCAACGGGAAGTTTCATCGTTTGGTGTTTTCATGGTGGTGGTGGAAAATCAAGTGCTTGACTGGGTTGAGATCTGGTGACTGGGACAGACATGGTATATGATTTTACATTGTTTTCATGCTCATCAGACCATTCAGTGACCACTCATGCCCTGTGAATGGGAGCGCTATCATCCTGGAAGATTCCTGGATGCTAAATTAGAAAAGCAACCGATGTTAATGTTAACATGCGACCGCTAGCCATGACTAACGCTAGTTTCTACTAGATACATTAGCTAGTGGGCAAATGAGATGTGTTAACAACAAGCTGACATTATCTAAACACAAAATCGATCAGATGTATCAGTGATGAAATGATCGGCTCCCATTCAAAAACAGCACAGAAATTAACATCTATTCAATTCCGTTGAGAGGAAATCAGCTGAGGACTTCCACTATGGCCACCAGAGGGTGTGTTACATCACCTCCATGCATACCCATGATATCTCTAAGCAGACCAATCCTATGCTAAAGAACGCTGAGGGATATAGAGGTCAGTCCAGTTGAAATGGATTTTTGCATTCAAGTCAAACCTCAGCTACTGCAAAGCTGCTACTTTTGACAAACGTGTTTGTTAAAGGCCCTGAACAAACGAGGAATCGATATGAGTCCACATGACTTGACTAGTGTTGAGTGTGCCAGTGAAGGAGGGATCATGCAAGTGAATACTCTCTCACCTGTGCCTTTGTCCCCATGTTTCAATGTTGTTTGACACATGTTCTCGACCCCTTTTTAAAGTAATGCATGTTGCAATATTTCAGCTGTGCAGTGGTGGAGGAAAGTAGCAATAGAGTAGAAGTTTTGTGTGGAAGAAAATCCATGGAATGCATAGGTAATCTGATTTAGCGATGTAACTCAGTAATGCAACTCACTCAGTGAGGTTGTCAGTGGTGACTGTCAAAGAGGATGTGGATTTCTGCAGCGGTGAACACGAATCGTCCGTATAGCCAGCGACTCGACTGTCAGAGATGCATCAGAAAGGGATTGTGTAGCCCTGACAGGGACATAGAGGATAGAGACATGCTTGAAAGGTTGAGGTATTGAATTTTACTTCCTGACAGCTGAGTGACCTTTCGGCTCTCGAGGGGGGGACGGGACGGAGATGGATTTCGCAGTCGTCCGCCCTGCTCTCCGCCGCTCCTCCCACAGGGTTAAGAATTAATGCTGCTTTCTACCTCTGTGCCGAGCAAGGAGACTCGAGCCGAACTGCATCACCAAGCGCCTGCCAGTCTACTGCGCTGGGATGCGAGAGCAGCAATTGTGATTATTCTCATGTCGACTTATGCAATTACAGGAGAATCATTTGAAACACAGCAACGTAATAGCAAGCCACCCTGTTCATTTGCATTGCAACAATAGCTACGGAGGGTAGCTCGGCACGGCATCGAACCCGGCGACGTCGGGGCAGTTCAAGAAAGAGGGCAGCTCACCCACACAGTAAATCGCACCCCGTTCTCACCGATGCCCTGTTTCCCTCTTCACACCTCAGAAGAACTACTATTCATAAATATATGCAGCATGACTGGGCCAGGTCCCATGCTAATGTGTTGAATACCAATGAGAATCCTCTTGACTCTCAGACTGTGCTGCAATTCTGTTCTTCTCTGTGCCTCTGGGTGGAATTTACAATCTCCCATTCACTCTCCGGCTGTAAGGTGAAAGTTACAAATCCTAGTTTCATCTGACGGCCCCTCTAACTCTCCGCAGGATCATCACTCAGTGTCTTTAGAAGGTACGAGATGTGAATACGCTTCAACGGGCTGACTTGTTTTATCGTGGCTGCAATGCACCTCTCCTTAAACCTAGGGAACCAGCTCGGAACGTTTTTCCCCCCACTGACGTTCAGCGAACGACTCTTGGCTTTGGTAGTCCTTTCCCGCTTTGCTTCCGTGCGAAGTGATAAGGGTTTAGAGCTGCTTAGGCGGCGTAGTCACGTACAGCTAGTCTTCCTGGCAAAGTGACCAAGTGCTGAGAATGATGGAGCTCAAATGACAGCAAGTGATTTCATTCTCCATCCATCTTCCAATGCGTCGTCCAGAGCAGCCAATGGCGTGGCACCTGTCTATGCTCCATTACTCCAACCGACCAATGAGCCGTCTACATGCAGGGCCTCATTGATTCCTCTTTAGTCATGCTCTGTGAAAATATACAGAGCCTGGCGGAGTTAAATACTGATACATCAAGAGACGGTTCATTGGACAAAGACAAAGCCCAGCCATCGGAACGTCGGAATACAGAAAGTCTCAAATCGTACCACTAGGAAGCTGACGTGAACGGTTTTTCCCAGCTGGCAGCTTGTATTTATGGTAAATCCGACATGACGTGAACGCAGCATAGCTCCTTACCGCCGCTCTGCCTTTCTGCCTGTTAGTGTCGGACAGTTATTAATTCGTACCGTTTTGCAGCGTTGTCATCAGAGATAGCTGCATGTGCAAAACATCATGTCTAACGTGCGTACCCCAGTAGCCTGTAGCGGTTTTGTTCCCCCCACTTAGCCCCGTCGCTCCGTCTGCATCTACACCCTTAATCTCTGTGTGGCAATGTCAGTCCTAGCGTGAAATAATGAGGATGCCAGGATACCGGGGGACTGTGACAGCTAGAGGCGCGGCGTATTCACACTATCACCTCATGGCGTCTAGTAAAATATCACCTCCAACTGCCATCGTGCCCTCAAAATAACCTGCCAGCTCCTCGGTGACCCGTTCCTCCTCACGGCTTTGACAGCCACTTTACTCGAGCCGTGAAACATGGCCGAAGAAAGGTTGAAAAAGAGAGGGCAGGAAGATTGACGCACTGTCTCGGTGAAGGAGGGAGGAGGAGGAGGAGGAGGAGGTGAACATGTTCCGGTTTCTCGTCCGCGTGGGTTTTTGCAGCGGTCATTGGCCTGGAGGGGATTCGTCGAGGGCCCCGATTCCCACACGTTCACCGATTCAGCGTCACGGTCCTGTCTTTCTTCTCTCTTTCACTCAGTCTCAATCTCCACCTCTGCTCTGTCCATCTCTGGTTCACGTCCCAGTGCTGTCATGTTAATTTCGCTCTCCATGTCCAACACACATGAAACCAGAATTGAGTAAACAACATGTGATTTACTGAGTCACAGTGAGCTGTGTGCTGTGCGCTGTATGGATGAGTAATGTACTGTACATTATTTAATATTTTTGATCTATCGCCATATGCTGAAGTGCATGGCACCACTTGTACAGCACCTGTAAAGCAAAGTCAATATAAGGGCAATAGAAAACAAAAGCTGTATTATGTGTAATCAACCTGATTTTGTGTGAGAGTTATTACATTTACAAAGCGTCTTTGGCCAGCTTTAGGCAAGTTCGATGGTTGTTTCAATATTTTTTATAACAGAATAAAGGAATACAACTCCAAACCAAGCATAACAACCAAGATTTTTTTTTAAATCTTTGAAGGATGTTGCGTAACTACCCTCAAGGTAATGGTAGAATGGTATTCGGGCGTGCTGTGGGTGAAACACGATTTTAAGAGAATGCGGCTCATGTAAAATCCCTTGATTTAATTTCTTCTGACTGTTGTCTCGCATGACGAATGGCGCTGTCTTCCTTTCTTGAACCCTCCTTTGTGGCGAGCTTCTTCTTTCTTTTTTTCAGAGCCCTGAAACATCCATAATTACATTTCCCCATCTGTCTCCTCACACAATCCCCCATACATCACCATCACAACAATTCCATTAACTCCCACGGCGTTAAAAAAGTGGGGTGCATTCATAAACAGATAGAGAGATGATACCATTCAATTGCTTGGGGAACATGTTTGATGAGGTTAATCCCTCAAAGCCATTTGTTTGGAAATGTTTTGAAAGAGACGCTATCATGGGAAGGAATCGGAGGGCTGTGTTTCAACCTCTAACCCCCCCCCCACACACACACACACACACACAAACACACACACACACACATACACACACACACACACCCTCTCTCTTTGTCTGTATACCCTTGGCACCAGGACAATTCCCTCACAAGATGGTGAAGTGTAAAGCAACAACCACATGGGAAGTAATTACCACAAGCTTAAAGCAAGGAAGTGTTCAGGGGGGTGGGGGGGTTGATTGAACGACAGAACCAATAATGACCGAATTGTTTCAGACACTGATGGGAATCTCTTGACAGGATGCTGTTAGGGTTTGTAAGCATGCAGACACAAACACGCGCTCTCACACGGAAAACACGTGTACTATGTTGCGCACGCACGCCGGAACCACACATCCTTGTGTCGTTACACTTGGGGGAAGACACGTTCTTTTTCATTCATTCCCTAACCTCTATTCTCATTTTTAAAGCTGCACTAGACAAGATTTTCATGTAAAAATACACTTGTCTTATCAGCCTAAATCACAAAGTGGGGCTGCAATAGAAAAGAGCGTCCCATCTCCACTAATTGAAACCTGTAGGTTCTCCCTATTTGCCCAAATGAAATTGTGGTGTCGGGTATGGAAACGTCTCCGCCCACAGGAAGTGTCGAATCGAAGCCTGAGTGAAATACACACTGTCTCCTAAACATCAGAACGCTCTGTCCAGAGAAAGCTGGACTCACCAACATTTGCTGATGTCACGTTACAGGAATTCTGGGTATTGAAGTTCCGATTTTTCTTGCTGCCATTTGGAGCCGCCAACATGCAAAATTGCCTGTTGTAGCTTAAATGTTTTCTCTTATGTCCTTCATTCCATCTTTATTCATCCAGTTCATCCAATATGCATGTGTATTTTCAGCATTCACATTCCTGGAGTTACACACCTTGATGTACAATTCCCACGGGAATAGTTGGGGGGGAAAGTGCGTTGCTCAAGGGCACTTGAACAGTAGTTATTGTGGGAAGGGAGAGCATTAAACATCATGAAGAGACCACTGTGTGTTATCCTGACTATAGAATATAGTACAGTACTGAAAAAAATGGGGTCACACTCAACAAAAATAGTCTTTAGTAGAGAATCACTTTATTCCCACTGGAGACAAAACGTTTTCATCACTGATGAAGGCCGGAAGGCCTAAAACATTTAGTCTGTAATGGGAATAAAGAGGAGCGTATTACACACATTTTCCCAGCCGGTCCAGGGATTTTAACTGACAACCATCCGGTCCCAGAGGTTGAAACAATATTCTGGCACAACTTCTGGCACTAACAAGGTGCATGCAATGGACAGGTAACACTGGGGAAGAGGGAATTCCAGCAACACTTTCAGTACTGAGAACACAGATTTATTAGTAAAGCCAACACGGTTTAGTGTGTTTAATGTGCTTATATGTGCCTTTAGATGAATTGTTTTACAACCATCCAGTCACAAGCATCTTTAATCTTCCGATTACTGCCGCCCCAGAATCCTAAAATAAACCCTAATTCTAAACCTAACATGAAGATGAACCATTTTACTAAATACAATCTGGGAAAAACTGCTTTTATAGCTGTTCTGTTCCCATGGGAACATTTGGGCTCCATAAGATAGTAAAAACACAGGTTAAAAAACATGCGTCACACCCACCCACCCACACACACACACACACACACACACACACACACACAAAGACAGTGAGCAAGGGTTGGAGATGGATAGTTGGCTTAATATAGTGTGGTTCAGACGAGGAGGGGTGGGGTACAAATTGGAGACGGATGTACAGTCCGAGCCAAAATCAATAATAAAGACTTTCATTTCCAAACAAGATGAGGCGCCGGGAGTTGATGTATAGATGTGGAGCTGATGTGCGGATCTGGCTCCTGCACGTCCATCAGGGAGACAGGAAACCTGACCTTCCACCAACAGATATGACAAATGGCTGACAAAGCCAATCCTACATGAATTCCATATTGGTTATCAGATCAGAGTCAAGGAAGACGGGAGGGTAAACAAAAGATCTAACTCAGCGCGCTCTCTTTTGTGGAGCGTCTCCGTAACTGTCATTCAGGGCCAACAACCATGGAGTTGATTTAATCGCGTTTGTTTTTTTGCTGCTGCACGTTCCCAACAGTGCTGAGAGCTTCACATATTCCAAACACTTCAACTTTAAGCGAAAGAGCCCTGAAAGAGCCCCGTTGGTCCCCTGTGGTTTTCGAGAGTGGCATAACAGCAGAAGTCATAACTAGCACTTTCCTCGAGGGCTAAATCTGGGATGTAAAGTGACTCACATCATGCTGCGCCCGTGTCATCGTATGACGGATCAGAACAGTGAGCTCCATTAGTATTTGGAGCACGCAAAGACATTGTTTGTTGTTAAGCCTCCGTATGTTAAGCCTCCGTATGTGAAATGACACGATGACAATGAGGTTAACATGTAGACTTGACCTTAACATTTCGTCATTCTAAATCAAGATGCAGTGTCAGTTTATTTCCCCATGTAAACGAAGCCTTGCTGAATGTACAGTATCTGTAAGTTCAGTGCAGATGTGTTTATGTCCACATGTAAATCATACTGAGCTCCCTGATAGTGACTGCAAGGTATTTTATCACATATTTCACGTGCCGTTTGATATTCAATGAGATTTATATCAGGTCACTATACGATTGATGTATAATGCATTTTATGCATGAAGAACATTACTTAAACCCCATTCTCATTTATTTACCGTAGGTCTTTAAGCATGCCACTCAATTTAATAGTTGATATATATTATTCTTATGGTTTAGGACAGTGCAATTAGTATTAGTAAGCATGAACAACTATCTCCAAAGAACAAAACACATATCTAAAGACTTAGATACAGTAGATGAACATGAAATGATCACTAAACTGATATTTTTCACCTTTTTCAACCAAATGACCTTTATTTTGTGCATTATATTGCATTACAGTTATGAGCCATATATTCACCCTAGGTACCGTGACAGCATCCTGTACTGAAGCAGAAACGCCCTGAGAGGGTGTACTTTACTGTAATTATAGGTATGACAGCGGCAAGATACGAAGTACAGCCAAGTGCCGGCAGCGCTGAAGTACCTATAATCAAAGTAAAGAACGTCTTTACATTACATTACGGCATTTAGCAGACGCTTTTGTCCAAAGAGGGTATTACGAGCTTTATATAGCAGACGACAACAAGTGTGCTAATGGAAAAGTTTTCTGCAAAGAATGAAAACCAGGAGGAGAAAAGAAACATTACTAACCAGGGAGCTAGTGAGACATACACCATTTGGAAAAAAACTTGCAAAAAGATTAATACAATAAAATTGGGATACTTTTTGATGTAAATTACTCCTTAATGGACAGACTGGAACCTGAATGATGAACTTTACCCCAGCATTTTGGAAATGAACTCCAGTTTTAGGGTGGATTTCCCATTTAATACAAAACTAATTTCCTTGACAGGAAGAGTGTGATAAAACTCCAAAGGTAGAAATGAAAAGCACCTGGGGGGGGGGAATGATGGCAGAGTGATTAAACTGTGACTATTAAGTAGTTTCTTTTTATTATCCGCCACACTTAAAGTGAAATGAGGCCCTCTCCACCTTCTGCAGTATGAATGAGGTGTTCCACTGTTTGAAGTAAATTGAATGATCATCCTATTTGCTAGCTGTTTGCATTCGGTAACACGCTGAGCAGAACAAAGGCATGAAGAATACAAGAGCCTGTGTGTGTGTGTGTGTGTGTGTGTGCGCCACCATCGCCTCCCCCCAGCCACTCCATACGCTCATATAGACACCGTATCACTTCCATGACGCTCCCTGTCACGTTAAGCCTCTCATCCCCATTCAAGCCCAGCACCTTCCTGCTCCCTTCCCTTTTCAATCTGCACTCACTGTAATAGAGTTCACTATCACCCTCTCCCAATGGGGCAATTCATTGGACTTTGCCTCGCAGCCAATCTCTTTAGCTCTATGTTTTCATAGTCCCTGGGTGTGAGTCATGGGTCAACAATGAAGCTGTGAGTACCCTCTCTCCCCCACTCCCCTCTCTCTCTCTCTCTCTCTCTCTCTCTCTCTCTCTCTCTCTCTCTCTCTCCGTTGGCACACCGAGACCTCGTTGCCTCGCGAAGCGTGGGCTGCCCCATGTTGGATCGCCGGAGCGCTGCGGTGTCAACAGCCTCTCCATGCTTGGTGCAGGGGTGAATGACTCGGGGCGTCCCGGCTGAGATGTGTTTTACCTACAGCTCTACTGTGTACCTTCGCCCCTGCCTAATCTCCAGTGATAACGGTGGTGTGCTGTAAACAAAAGCAGAGTAACACCTCCAATGCCAATACTTTCAAACCAAGATGTACAGAAAATTGATTCTTGTCTTTGTTTCTTTTCTTTGTCTGTTCGGCCATGGTGGCTATCGCTTCTATTTATTCCAAACAAGCCGCTGTTGCTGCTGCCGGAAACGTAAAACGCATCACTTCCTGTGCGCCAGAGGATTTTCCCAGGAAAGACCTACCAGACACCGGGTGTTTAGAACAGCAAATGTAAAACGTTTCATGAACTGGATATACTGTAGGTTGGATCACTATTGTGTTATATCAGTCGGAGATAGAAAGTATCAAAATGGAAATTTATTTATATGAAAACTTTTAACATTAGCGTTTTAAATTTGTTTTAAAAGGTGCTGTGTGCCTGTTTCAGGGTAAGAGTGATGCTGTTTTTCAGCCAAATAGTTAAAGGGGTATTTCTTGGTATAATTTCTCACGTTGAGGACAGTCGCAACAATCTCTGATTCCCTGTGAATCCGTGATTGTCAGCTAGTACCAATCCTCACTTTCAAATCATGCAAAACTGATTGGAGGCTTTCCAGAGGGTGTGTCGGTACAAATGCAGCAAACCGAGCTGATTGGAGAGATTTATTGTTGTTCGGGGAGGTGTGCTGATCAAAACCAAAATCTATGCTGTGATGCGTTAATCAAAACCTATATGTGGAAAAACCTGTTGCTGGTCAAAAGGAAATGGGTAGGTTTGTTGAACGTGTAAAAACAGAACCCCATATTTTCTTACCTAATGCATGTATGTTATTTGATTTATTTGATTTGAATTTCATGCACTCTTACAAGACGCAGCCATACAATACATCATGTTACAATATGTATGTATAACAGACACATTTCTAAACAAACTAAGGTATCATACAAATTGGCATTTTTCCCACGCCGAACAGAAAGAGTGCACATAGAATCCACTTTTTCTCTCATATTCATCTATACAAAAAAATTCTATTAAATATCCATGGCCTGATGGGGGAAAAAAAATATTTCGGAACAAGAGTTCTCTTCTAAATTAAGATAAAAACGCAGACATGAAAGTTGAAGTCATTCTGGGGGGAAAACAAAAAGCAAACAAACATGAATCTCATTATCTATTTAAGACCTTTGCCTACCATATACCAACATTTTTAAAAGATAGAATCATGCAGTTTGGTTATTAAGGAATTCATTTCAAGTAACTTTTTCTAGGAATGGATACATTGTGTGTTTGGAACAAAACCCTTCAAATATCCTCCTCTGTTTCCTCACGGCGAATAAGCCTCATTCTTCTCTGTCTCGGGAAGCATCTGCACGTACAAAGCACAGCGCGGTCTCTTGGCAACTGGCACATTATTCTATTCTATTAGACGCTTCAGGATTAATAATTATGGTGTTTAATCTGAAGCGTGGCTAGTGTCCAGCCACGTTCCCCGCGGCTCCATTGTGCTGCAGTGCATTTACGTCTCCCCTTCTCCCGGGGGCCCTCGGGTGCCTCGGAGCAGGAGAAGGAGCGAGCGCCCGGGCCTCCGACGTGGCGTCCTTTTATAGAATGTCAACAGCTGGGGAAAGCTAAGAGGAGAGACAAGGTTCCTGCTGAGACTCCAAATAAAACAATTTACGTGCAGCTGGGGACCTTGACTCAAATCCTCCTGAGCTGGGAGCTAATTAAAAATGTGACCTTGCACAAAGGGGGGGATCATAAACAATTTGTATCCCCTTTGCTCTCTCTGTCTCTCTCTCTCTCTCTCTCTGTAACACACACACACCCTTCTGTGTCTCAGGGGATCGCGACTCCGAAAAATGAATTACTGATTTCATTCAGACAACTCGGCTAAGTAGCTTACAGTAGCAAGAGCTAAAAACTCCTAAGGCCACGGCTCAAGGGTTTCACACTCTTCTTCTGTTCATGCGTAGCGTACGGCTGCACTCTCATCCCCTTCAGCGACGATTTGGCCGTCGTCGTTTATGTCACATAAATCATACTTTGAAAAAGAGGCTGGCATTTGATGAATACTTGGATCAGACAAGTACGGTAGATGACGCTCGTGTCTGGTATCTGCAACAATGCTTTGATGCATCTAACGGAGGTTTCACTCGTTGTAGATGTTCACGTGCGCGCGCGCACACACACACACACACACACACGTTGTTTAGGATCCTCATTGATGTCATAACTCCTTGGCGAGTGTGGATCCTAAAGAGTATCTGTAAAATAAAGGAAAAAATGAAGAATCTCTGATACTGGAACGATTGGATAACTCACCATAGATATCAAACTGATTCACATGTTATTTAGAAGAAGAGAAAATACTCAAGTGCTGCCCTGCATGTCTATACCTCATCGCACTGTTCTTCTAAGTGTCATTTATTGTTTTTACATTTAAGACATTTAGCCGACTCGAAAAAGTGACGTGAGTGAGCAGGAAGGAGTTCAGTGTCTTGCTCAAGGACATTTCGAGAGGATAAATGGCTTCTGACGGACAGACATTGGATGTTGGCTGGGGCAGAACTGGTGACCTTTCCCGTAAAGGAAGGTCTCTCGACCCACTAGGCCACCCTGCTAGCCCATTTCTTTTTTTTATAGACATGCGCCAAGGTCAAGTGTGTGGTACATTCACAGTGCATGCACATGTCAAATGGAGGTAATCATTTTAACACTGATTCTAGCAAATGATCTCTGCTCAAACATAGGAGGGATGAGTTGCTGCTAAAACTTAAAGGTGCAATACGGGTTTTACTGCCCCATAGCACAAAATGACCATAATATACCTGCGCCCATTGAAATCTCAAGACACTCTCTATCCCCCACCTACTCGCATTTAGGGCTAAAAAGCCTCGTTCTCAAGCCAAAAAAGCAAATGTCAAAGCAGTATTATTATTCCAGTATTTTGCATGGTGATATATTACCTCTTTACTAGACGTTTCTGTTGGATCTCGGCTCTAATTAGCAAGCTTACAGGCCACTCTAAGCTGTGCCAGAGACCTGTGATGTTGTTGCAATTCCTTTGTCGCCGATAGAGGGCGATAAAAGTCATAGATTATTAATGCCCCTTTAACTTAAATGACTTCCACATAATGACAGAGTTGATTGAGTTTGAAATTGTCCGTAGGTGGGTATTCCAGCTGAAACGTCCCCTGCCTGCTCCTGCACAGCGGTAATGAGAAGCCTAGTGAGTAGAACGGAAGGCAACAGAGAGGGAGAGAGCCAAAGATCCTAGCAGCACCCTGAGAGGCTTCACTCTTCTGACGCTTATTAATCCTGAGAATGAAATGAGGTTAACAGCGCCGAGCGGTTCAGAAACAGCCATCAGCAGCAGAAGACACCCTTGAGTTCTTGCAGTTCTGAAAGGCAAAACGAATGAAGGGTTTCGTTTTGCGAAGTGAGAAATCCACCGTTTAAAAAAAAGAAAATGACTGACAGTAGCACCAAATTATAGTACTTTTTAAAGGATAATGGGTAACTGAAGCCTTTTGATGGGAAAACTATAACACTTTCACCAACTGGATCTTCCGTATTTACGTGATATTGAACGATCAACATCAGGTAATGATTTTTTTCCAAAGTTGAGGCGGCATTTTGGAAATGAATCGTCCAAATTGACAATGCTTTACCTTTTCTAACATGCTGGATTCAGTGGGGAAGACAAGTGTGTTGTCAGATGATGAAGGTTAATAGCTTTGTTACGTTGTATTGTATCTGTTTATTGACTCGTGTGGTTTCTTTTATATCTATCTACTTTGTACAAATTGTCTAAATGTACATATTTACATTTTAGGCAAGTAGCTGACAGTCTTATCCAGAGTGACTTAAAATGAGTGCAACAGTAGAATAAGCTTCAATTCGTAGATCACCAACATTACTCGTAACAATCAGTAAGGAGGTCAAGGGTCAGAGCCATAGTCCTCTGACAATATGCCTGTAACCACAGTGTATTTAAAGGAAAATAAATAAAATAAGAGTTAAGGAGAGAGAGATAGAAGGGATTTTTATAACTAAAGTAGGGATACTCAGATTGATTAGAGTAGGGGTTACTTTTTTGGGAAGGACAGACCTAGGAACAACTGATCAAATTAAATAATACTTTACATGATCTCCAGTTTATAATTCATGAATCCTAAACAATTGTTGTTTCTGTAGGTGGCGCTCTTTTCTTTGTCTGTTCAGCCATGGTGGCTATCGCTGCTCATGCTAACTACCCAGTTCTTCTTCTGTTTATTCCAAACAAACCCGCTGTTGCTGCTGCCGGGAACATCAAACACATCACTTCCTGTGCGCCAGAGGATTTTCCCCGGGAAAGACCTACCAGACACCGGGCAAATGTACAAGCTTTCCTGAACTGGCTATATGTTGAATCACTGTTGTGTTATATCAATCAGCGTTAGAGAGTAGCAAAACAGAAACATTTATTAATATGAAAATATAGCGGATTATCACTTTAAAACTGGCCTTCTTTCAGGGGAGCTGATTCAAGAATTCTAATGAAAACACTGGAACTGTGGATGAAGTTATTAAACATTAATTATGGCTCGTGAACATAGAGGTGGTTCAGCAGTCCAGAATCGAATATTTTTCCTCCCGGAAAATGTTCAAGGGCCACTCAGAAGTCTTTCATGGGCCGCAAGTGGCCCCCGGACGGGACTTTGAGCACCACTGATGCACCATGTGTCAGGGAGACCATCTGAGCACGTAATTAACTGGAGGAGTTGGCTCCTCTACTTGCTGTGAGTGCAAAACTCTTCTTATACGCATGTTGGCATAGTGTTAAGGAATATTTGATTGACGGTGCGGACGGAGGACGGAGGTAGTCTCTACTCTAAATCAGAGTCACACGTAGCGAATGCAGGGCAGCGCATTGCCAGTGCTGTGGGCGAGATTGCTTCAGTGTCTGAACTCATCCAGGAACGCGTGAGTAAAATAGGGGTCATCACACTTCTCTGTACTCACACACACTTCCCAGTTCCCTGTGTGTGTGTGAGTGAAGGAGAGCGAGAGAATGGACACGTGCGGCAACAAATCTCTGAGCAAATCCTTTGATATCTATTTATATATTCCTTTGAAAATCCTAAAGTTCCTGTTTCACTCCATTTTCAACCACTCTCAACTGTTTTTCGGGACAACATCACGGCCAACAACCAACAACGGCACACATGGCTTTCCTGCGAGGTCCCCCGTGGCGCTCGATGAAAGGTGTGGCCCAGCTGCTGTTCAGAAACACAGCGACACCCGGACGCGGCGCTATTTGTTGCCTGAGCGATGCTTCGGGTCTTCCGTATACTGGCGGAGAAATATGAGAGCTCGGGTTTCTGTCCCATTGGCTAAGAGGAACATTTCCCCCCGGTCTCACGATTAGTGTGCCACCCTCTTCCCCCTCCCCGTGAGGTGTGATTCTCCCCTACAGCTGTTTGTCACGCCTGTGTAACGTATCGCCCTCGAGCGGTATCCTCCGAAAATATGAGCGTACGTGATGCTTTATGCGTTGGCCAGCCCTGCCTGCCCACACCTAACAATGCCAGCTTCTTCCAAAACAGGTTGTATCATTTGCATAGAAATTGGTTCCAGAACTGGAGATGGGCCCTCCAAACACACAACTGCTCTCTCTCTCTCTCTCTCTCTCTCTCACACACACTCACACTCACACACACACAGACATAAACATAGAGTCGTATATATGGAGTCCTTTAAGGCCCAATCACTTCGGAACAATAAGCACTCCTCAAGGAAGTCAGAGGGAGGACAGGATGAGAAATAGATCTGAGACGATGCTTCATGTTTACCAAAGAGCGAGCGGCGGCGAGAGAGGATTTAACGCGCACAGATTCTCTGTACCGCATTCTCTTTAAAGATATCTGCAATTGACATGCCTTTGGTCCTCCGAACTCCACTCCCAGTTGTTTCATATTCATGTGTTGATTATATGAGGGAGTCCTTGGCGTTACTGTAACCACACATTAACAGCAAATATCCTTGTCGTGTTTGCGTCATGCCACTTTCTCTAACCTGCTGCTCTTATCTGTGCCGCTCTCGTTACCAAAACCCTCACAGCCAAGACAGACAAAACGGGAGACTGGTGCATCATCATCATCCATAAACCTTTTTGAAGCTGCTGTGAACTCTTACCGCTTCCTCCTGTACAGTGACAGGGTGTTCGGGCGGAGCCGGGGTTGGGGAAAAGCTGGTAAATGTCAGAGGTTGACAGCTAAATTGGCGCCGTGGACCGAGCAGCGGGGGTGTGGAGAAACACGGCGGAGAGAATGGCATTCTGATGCGGAGACGCTCAGCTGTGGTGACAGCTACCGCAGCGGGCATCATGAGCTAATGCCCGCCTGCCTGCTCGTGAGGCGGCTGCGAGTCTAACAGAGCAGCTTTCAGTCACGTGTGCTGTAGCAACGTGTGAGGGCTTAACCGTGGCGCGGCAGCTTGGTGTCAAAGTTGAAGTGGGTTGTAAATTAACAGATGGAACGTTTTCTTCCGGCTGTTTGAATGTCGTATGCGTGATCAGTGTCAGTACGATTATTTTAGGCTGCTGTCGTAAGAAAATACTCATCACCTTTACCCTGTGATATATGGGCAAGGAGCGGAGATTGTCCATGTGTCAGAGAAACCTGACAAATGTCTCACGGAGAGGAAAATCATCCAGGCTCAAGCAACATTATGGGACATTATCTGTCAGTTTTTGCGGTTAGGTGGTGATATATAGCGAATCATAGCTAGTGTAGAAGGTTGCTTGTTCAGTCGTCAGCCGAAACAGCAAGGTGGAGAGCTGGATCCGATCCTGGCTGGATGTGATAAAGGGCAATACACCATTTTTGCAACACTACGCACGAACAACAGCTTCATATCAGCTACATAGCACGTTCATAAATATTGATTTAATACTCATCTCGGCTTTCATTAGCTTTTCATGCATCGCTTACGTCCTTACTTACTGTAAGTGTTTTATGAACACCTAATTGAAACTGGCATGAAGATTAAATTGTATTCGTGAATAACCCAAATAGACAATAAAATACGCAACTGGTTGTATCATTTGGCTTTGAATACTCCTCGGGATGTAAAGCACTAAATGTTAAAAGGTATTATTTGTATTATTTATTATTTGGTTGAGTGTACATTTAGATTTCACTGAAAAGAGGCTGTGCTTGCTGACGAATGGCAAAAATGTTTGGCCACTCCACATGAGTGAACGCAGCAAAATGGGTTCCTAAATAAATGAAGAAGAAGGAGGCCTTTTATTTGCCACTGAATAGCCCTCTATGGAAAAACAATCCATGCTGAGCAGTATTCACCCAACAGAACAGACCTTTGATAGGATGTTGAATAAACCACTCAAGAATCATGATGTTTCTTGACAATTAAGGTTGGCAGGGGGTGAGTCATGTCTCTGATCCAAATAGATTTCCCCTCTATGTTCTTATTTAGACTCAGGACAGAGCCCCAACCGCTGCCACTAGAACTTTTTCCTAGTGCGTAAAATTCACATTATGTGTGTGACAAAAGGCCAATATCCTGTCCTCCCACCCAGAGACCGAATGTTCTGCTCTATTGAATTCCTGATTATTTGGCGCACTTGCCTTTTGTAATTCGGAGAACTTTTTTGCAGTAGAAAACGAGGGCACCCGTTCTAAGGCACACTAATGGCCTACATAAAAGTAAGTTAAAGGGGAGAAGTGCATGATGTAAGGTATAAGATCACAAAGACCTCATAGATTCGTACGGCCCCTTACATTTTTAGGGTGTGTGTAGCAAAGTCTACCATGGGTTCGCTTCTTGAGAGAAAGTCATCCTCCGCTCCTCTGCGAAGGACCCAGGATGTTAAACACTGTTGACATTATCCCATGTATAGGCGCACTGGGCAGAGAAGGGGGACAGCCGAGTGTGTGCCCGAGTCCCTCAGGCAGCGTTCATTAGTTTGTCCCCGTGACCCAGAACCACCCGCTGACAGAAGTGCTACCTCATTTCAATACTAATGTGCTGTTATGGGCATTTTTTAAAGCCTATTTATTATGAATCAGCTTACCTGAGAGGCTCCGGTTAATCCTGTAGATCCCTGCAGAGCCGCTGTGCACCAAGAGGTCATGGAGATAGTGTTCAAATAGACTCTGCTTCCCTTATTATTCTATGGAGATGACCACAGGCCTACACTACTGACAGAGTCTCTACTTTCTCCCTTTGTGTGGTAAGAGGGATCCTGTGCTTAACTAAGTCAGTGTTTCGACGTAACGAGGTCTTCTAATGATTCTTGTTTTCTTAATTTCCAGCATCTAAGAATAATCTCCGTATTCCCTCTCTTCTCAGGTTTCTCAGAACCGTTGCCAGACATGGGCAAAGTCAGAGGTGAATGGATTTTGAATTGTTTGAATAAACGAGTGCTTGATTTACCTTAACGTCAGTTCAAGTGTCTGCCAAAATAAATCTGGCACACTGCAATTCAAGTAACCTTTCATGTCCATAGCCTTCATCCTATCCCTATTCAGATAAATGTTGCTCTGCATATTTGTCTACAAGTACAGCAACTAAAAGCCACGACAGTAAGAGTAATCCACTATTCTGCTTTCAGCTATCCGGCTTCTTCTCATCTACAAATGGTAAAAGGTGATGGCGAGGTCTAGGACTTTTGGAAAGACAGTCAGCTAGTGAAGGGTTCACATTAGAAATGGAGAGACAGCCTCTGTCTCTCTGTCAGTCCCTCTCTCTGTTTCTGTCTTTCATCACAGACGTGAAGATTTTCCCCACCTGCCTCATCTCCTCGCTTGACATGCTTCACATCGGACTTCAGATCATGTTCAGAGAACCAAGTCTGTTTTAATCACACTCCCCCTCCAGCGCTTCAGGGGCCATCGGTGTAACTTTGGAAAGCCATGTAGCCTGGAGAACATGGAGGTGAGAAGCATACTAACCAGGCTTGAAGTTCAAGATTACATTCCTAGATCACTACTCTGACCCAAGGTTATTATAGCAAACTAAAACTAAAACTAAGATGAAAACTAGGCGTTAGAAAACATAATCGTAAACTGATTTTTTTTTTAAAAGAAGTAAAACTGACGCAAAGCTATCTCGTTCACTTGTAAAACGAACTACACTAAAATAAACATATACCTATAATATTTTTAGCTTTAAGTCTTTTTGTTTAAAACAGATCATTCGTTTTTTTGAATTTTGAGCTATTTTTGCTGAATGCTAAATACACCACTAGATGGCGCTATCCTGTAGACCGGCTTGTTCGGGGCCCATTCATTCCAATGAAAGCTGCTCACCTAGCGTATACGCCGAAAACGTTTCTATGACTCCTACTTCCGGAGCCCAAAATACATGAGCATTAGTTCACAGTGCACAGAAAGAAACGCCTTGATATGGCTATTGGTGGCATTCAAAACATTTTGGACCTAATGGTTTAAAAGTTGATAATTCAAAGAGACCTTTTTGTGCAATGACCAGAAGAATTTTGCCAAGCGGTCCCAACTTTAAGTTAGCTGAGGATGTATTGTAAAATTTATGTAAGTATATATTAAAAAGAATGTATTATTTATTGTATGTATTACACAATAACTGTTGCAAACATATACAAAATACCTGCTCTGAACTTCTAGTATTATACCTTTAAAAATAGCACCCCTACCAAAAATACTGAAGCCAGACCTGAGACTAAACATTTGTAAAAAATAAATAAATAAATAGATAAATAAATAGATAAATAAATAGATAAATAAATAAATAAATAAACAAACTAAAACTAACAAACCCACATAGAAAACTAACCTAAACCAAACTGAGATTGAAATAAAAATGTAAAGCTGTATAAAAATATAAACTAATGAAAATAAAAAAATTAAATGAAGGCCCCAGGAGAAGCAAAGACTTTAGATCCAGTAACAATGATGCTCTCGGTGCATTTCGCTCTGATCCCCCTACCTGTGTGAGACACTGATACCTATATGCAAGACACCAAGAAGGAGGAGGCGACAGGCTGCAGGCTTCAGGCTATTTCACCACACATCAACCATAGTGACACCACATATCTATTGATGCACCTCTGTTGTACTGTGCTGCTCCACTCCCTGCTCCACTGTAATGTAGCAACACTGACATCTCTTGGCTTCATGAAATACTACCCTAAAATAATATGGATAAGGTTACATTTTCTGGTTCAGAACTGAGAGCAACAACATATCATACAGTAGAGTCCATTTGGGCGTCTTGACTCTTTTATTTGTATCTTGGGAGAGATTGTCCCATAGAAATAACTCATGTACTGTTATATACATAATGTGTGAATTCTCAAATTTACTGGTATTCCTTTAGAGATACAATTCGGAATTTATTTGACCATCTAAATTTGGGGTGTATTCCCAAATGTCATTGAAGAGTTTCGACTTGACTTTCTCAGCACCATCATACTACATTTGGGTATTTTGTGAGGAATCAAGGCGGCCAGCAGGGGCGATAGTTGTCACTTTCCCCTCCCAATCCGCCTGGTAAAGGAAGCGCCGAAGAAGTCAGAACGTTTGGGCATGCGCACTGGCGACTGTTGTTGTTGCCCTGCTGTCGGCTTCTGTCAAGTTTGTCAGGAGATGGTAAGACTAGAGAGCAACGGGGAATACTCGTTATAACGCGTTATACCTGTACTTGAAAACACGTAGTATGTCAACTCTTTGTGTTTAGCGCTTTATTCAATCCATAACAATGAGGAATGACAATAGGTGTACAGTATTGTTTCTTTTAAATGATTTAACTCATGATGTTTGCACTTAAATCTGACGCTGCATTATATGGTGTGCACTTTATAGTATGTACTTTATCTTGATGTGTGTGTGTGTGTGTGTGTGTGTCACCTGAGGGACAACAAAGCACTGAAACTCAAGCTCATTATTGCACAGTATGCATTTATTTAAATAGATGATTTCACTCCTCCCATGTGATATTATTGTGATAATTGTGTGTTGAATGTTAAAATAACTGTTGTCTGCTGTAACTGTGTTTTTTAATCTGCAAAAGAAATGGCCTCAATGCAGACATTGAAGTTTGAATCCCGTCTCGTCTCAGGTGAGTATCTCAGATGGAGGTGGTGTGTGAGCAGGCCGGTGGGGGGGATGAAGAGGCAGAGCAGGCGGGACTCGAGGCCATGCTGTGGTCCGTCCAGGAGGCGCTGGAGAGGCAGACCCTGCAGATAGGAGTATCCGC
>OMLI01091979.1:0-10213 GCA_900302605.1 Rondeletia loricata
AGCCAGCACCTCCTCTGATTCTCATTCATTGGTTGCTGGATGTCAGCCCTGCCCCACCCGTGCATTAGGCAAGTGATTAAAACTAACCCTAACCCAAAATTAATTTTCAACATTATAACACACACACACACACACACACACACACACACACACACACACACAGAGGGATGCACATGCACGCTCATGCATGCACGCACACAGGGAAACTCGGCCAACATAAAGCTAGAGCGACAGCACAGCTTGGTTGGGCCAGTGGAAAGAGTGGCATCATCATATTGGTCCTAATATAAAGAAGTGACTGCATGGCGATGTGGCCGAGTGGCTGCAGGAACCAGATGGAGAGCTGGAGACAAGGGAGACTGACTTCCACAAGCAGGGATGGTCAACAATGATGGTCACAGGGGGAAAACAAACCTATGTAGCCATCATATGCTGCTCAAAACCCACATATAGTGTAATGTGCAGAAGAATGTGCAATGTGCAGAAGAATAATCACCTAATAGGCAGCAGCTATACTGCTCAGCTGCCCCTACACTGGTCCTTTTCCCATCATCATTAGTGAGGGCCTCATGGAAAACTTGGAGGTGTGCTTGCCAGATTGAATTTGCCAGCCTTTTGGAAGTTGAAAAGCAGTGTACGAAGCCAACTAAATCAAACCCAACTCATGTTTTCAAAATATTTCCAACACGTATTTGTCCTGGGTCTGATCATTAGTGAAGAGCGGCATGCCTCTGAGTAACAACCGGGGGCCATGTGGCTACCAAAATGCTATATCATCTGACATTCAACAATGCCTAACCAGTAAAGGCATGTTGGCGACTCTGGGTTCCTACTCCTGACAGCCTTTTCTCCTTGATTTATGACCTAGAGGTGAAACAGAGTTCCCCAGTCCACCTCAGAGTGAACAAACTAATGAAACAGATGCATTATTTATTATTGAACAGGCACAGCCCAGAACAAAAGCTGAAGTTAGGGTAAAAACACTCAAACCTTCCAAAAGCCTAGAGGGAGAAGGACTTCTTTGTCTTCCTGCCTTCATTATTTTGTATGTCTATCTGCAGCTTCTGGCAAGTATAATATTAGTTGAATAAAAGATTGTTGCAGTGTAGTTGGTAATGCGAGCGGATGGGGATGGCATGGGATTCTTACTCTCTAAATCAGGAATCAAAGTAAATGTTCCTAATCTTGATCAGCGGTGGGCTTGCATGATAGCTGTGAGAGCCGGTGGAAATGATTAGATCTTAATTGTCAGATATATCACAGTGTGCTGGCAACCAGAGAGAGACAGGGAGAGACACTACCATGCCTCGTATTAATTATTTTATCATTCAGGCGACGGCCTCACGGTGTTGAGATTGAGATCAAAGTTAAAACTAACAAACCCAAAGGGTTGTTTCATTTCCTACTCTTAGTAACATTAATGAGCGATGACATATTCCTGCAAGATCACCTTTCTTCTGTCAGGACTTTAGCACATGTACTTTCAACCTTTCTCTTTGCTGTAGCCCAGTTAGGCTTCTGAAGCTTTTCAGGGAAAATCTCCCCACCAATGAATCACTGCTCTTACTATTGGTGTATTGTGTGGCACACTGTATGGCTCACACCTTTTTCCCCACAGGAAAAGTTTCAAAAGACTGACACTGTGAATAGGCCTGGTATAAAACAGCTTCAAGTGCGACAAGAATTATTTAATGTGTTTGCCAGAATTGTAGACATCAACTTAGACATAAAAAAAACCTTTTCGACAGACCAAAAGAGCAAATCAACTTTTAAATTAAACTCAGTATTTCATTTGTACTTTATCAAAAGAGATAAGAATAAAGCAACAGGGTAAACATGGGAAATAATTTAGCAGCTGGTGCAGCCAAGGGTTTTTCACGCTTTCTATTACAGTATATCTCCATGTCCATCTCTGTTTTTCTTTCCTGTGAGAAGTCCTTCCTCTGGCCTACAAGCTGTTCTTCCTGCCATAAACCTCATCAATCACAGCAGCATTTAACTCTCCTCTGACATTAATAACAGCACATATTTATTGCGCGCCTTATTGCTTTGACAACAACAACGGAACTGTGTAGATGTGTATGCAAGTGTGTGGGTGTGAGAGAGAAAAAGAGGAAAAGTGAGAGAGACAGAGAGAGAGAGAGAGATTATTTTTGTATCAAGGCATGCTGTTGCGAATTCTAGACATTACTTACAATTTGTGATGACCAATGCCCCTGGAAAATGGCTTAATATCACACAAAATACAGTACATGCACACACTTAGATGAATTATCCCTCCCAAATGTAAACATGCATGTACATTTGCATATATATATTTTTTTTTTCATATTCTTTTATGTGTGTGTGTGTGTGTGTGTGTGTGTCCACACGATGATGGGGCCAATGTTTAATGTTTAATGTGTGATGGAAAAATTTGTAGTGCCGCAAAGATCCCAAGGTTGCATGAAAAGGAAAAAGGCACTTCTCATGGCATGTTTTAAAGGGATATTCTAAGAAAAACTGGTCTGATATAAATCTCGAACATCTCCACTCAAGGAAACATGTCAAAATACACTCAAATACTTTCAGTCCCCTCTGCCAAAAGACCCAAACAAGCACACTGCGGACAGTCACCCTGCACAAACACTTAAGACATCATCACAAATATTTCTTCGTTAATATTTATCCTGGCAGAGGATCAGGTCAGTGTAATTCAACGGACAAGCAAACAGGAAATACCTCCAGTATCCTCAAACCTTATCTCAACATCAGCACACAACATCCCTCACTCTGCGGCGATGACAGCGGAAATCCACACTTGAGCAAGAATAAATCTCGCCATGCATAGAGGATTGGAATCTCGTCAAAAGTGCCACTGCAGCTTCCTGTAGCTGATAACAAGAAGATGCTGATGATGTACATGTATTTTTATTTTTTGGGGGATGAAGCTGCATCCTGATCCCGCCTAGAAACAGGAGATAAGGGAGGGATCTCTCTGACTGCTAGCTGGGCTAATCTGCTTCGACAGCTGTGCGATGACACCAGGAATTAGTCGTTGCTCATGCAAATAGAGTGCATATGCTAATACTGAAGCTAATTGGTGGAAGGGGGGCGTGGGAAGGCTTGTCAGCTGGAAGTTCGCTGGATGGAGATGTGTGCCTGCTCTGCTCTCAGCATCAGCAGCGTGAAAGGCTTCCAGCAGTCCTCATTACACACGTGGAGGAGACTGAGGACTGAGATAACACCATTCATTTCTGACTAATACAGATGGCAAATGCGTGGAGTCCCTGCATCGCTGCCACTCGAGGGTTTTTAGCCCGTTTGAACTCGTGATGAATACATTGACACGGTTAATACTGATTCAGTCAGTGAATGCCGTGTTTATGGATACAGCGGTGAGGCAAGGCATGTCCGGGTCCCATCAGCAGCACTGAACCGCCCGTGATTGTGGTAACGAATCGAGGCTTTTATACGACTGTCAGTCAGTGTGTGCTGTTTTCTGTTGAATAGTGATAGACAAACATGGATAAAAACATGACAAAACATAGGATTGCAAAATAGCTTCTTGGTTACCACAAAAGTTGGCATAGCAACCAACAAAGTGTGGCTAGATGGGAATTATCAGCACAGTTGGAATGTGTTGGAACGCAGCTATTCATTGTGTAATGCAGCATTGATGCCAGACTGGGAATTCTTCTATAATGGTTGCAATTGCAGCACTTTCGTTGTAGCTTGTGTTTATTATTATTATCTGCAAAAAAGTGTTTCAGGTGAATCTGTACCTTTACTCTGTTGTGTAGTTGATGCCTCACTGGGGATTAGCTAATTGTTTTTGTTTAAATAATGGGCAGTCTCAGTTTGACCTGCTTGGCAGTGTATTGTTTCCTGGGTTCACATTTCCAGTTAACCAAACTGGTTGTAATTAGAGCGTCTGCCTGGGGAGAGAGGGAACGGACACAGAGCACAGAATAGGGGAAAGATATGATCCTGGCTGGAGCAAGGTCTCCCTGTGCACACACACACACACACACACACACACACACACACACGCACACACACACACACACATATGCATGCATTCAAATACACAGTCCACATACACACATATGCTATCTCACTCTCTCACTGACACACACAGACACACACACACACACACACACACACGCAAGCATACAAACACACACAGTTTACATACAGTACACAGTCACTCTCGCTCTATCCTTCTATCACATACACACACACACATAAACACGCACACAAAGTCCACATATACACACATGTTCTATCACTATCTCACTGACACACACAAGCGCACACACACACACACACACACACACACACACACACACACACACACACAGACCCCCGTCCTCTGGAGGCCTGGCATGGGCCGGCCTGGCTGGCTGCTTGGCTGGCCGCAGAGCAGCTCTAGGGGTCAGAGGTGAAGCTGGATCTGTATTCCTGGCAGCTCAGGCAACATTGACTGGCAGGGAGGAAACTCCAATAGGCCAGACTCCAACCCTCACCCCGCAGGGATTGTTGGGGTCAAGGACTACATCCAGTCTGGCTCCATTGGACATCAATGAATGTACATCATCAGCGCTGTGTCTGTGCGCATCACTATTTGGAAAAGTCGGTAACATGACTTGAAGTGCATTGTGAGGCATCTAAAAACCCTTATGAGTGTTTATGCACTATTGTTACATCATTTTCACACCAATAAATAGCATTATGGCATATAGTATAATTATGGCTGTCAAACGATCCATGAGTCAACACAAACTAAGCGTATCAAATCAACTACTATTGTTTAATAGCATATTTTAAATTGTGAACACAAATGTAACAGTCCTGTGAACTACACTAAGTGCAATTACAATGTATGTAAATAAAAACAAGGCCAGAAAAATTGGCCAGAAAAATAACTGAAAATAAAAATCATAAATAAAAATCTAAATAATAATTGGTTGACAACACTGCAACTTTGCTGAGCTGATTTATTTCATTGGCTCCTAGCCGTCTCCAGGGTGGAATACCATCTGGTTGTCACATTTTAAACAAGCAGTTCTGCCTCTCTCAAAATGCTGTTTGCTGTTTTCTTAATTCATGAGCGTTTGATGGACTGTGCTTGAAATGCCCTACAATCTTGCAACCAGTGTTTGGATCGCTACTGGAAATTCTTTATAAATTACTCATTACTCGTTACTTTTCTTAAACGAAATGAATTACTGTACTTATTACTCCCTGAGAAATGTAATTAGTTACACTACTCGTTACATTACTTTTGCGTTACACCCTTAAATGATTGTGCTAGGCTTACTTGCGTTCATTGAACCAAGAAATATTGTAGACCTAAGGCCACATTACCAGCAGAGGTATCTAAATAATGACAGACACAAAATCTTTCTTTTAAGGTTTTTAATAAAGATAGAGCCTACAAGATTAAATTCAGACTTTCCAAGTCGTATTTACCACTTTGTTGGCTCGTTCATGTGTGCTCCACTCGTAATTCCAATATTTCCGACATGATTTGAAGGCAGGATAAGACGAGGGGAATCTTCCCATAGATATTACGCCAATAAAGAGGTTAAAAAGGCCTTGCTTTACTCAGTTACAGGAAAAAGTTATGTGATTACAGTAACGCATTACTTTGTAACGCGTTAATGTCACACTGCTTGCAACACTTGGGCAAAAAATTTCAAATCCACTGTCGCATAGGGAAACTGCCAACTCTCTTTGCAAACTGCGTGCCGTGCAGGGCAGGCATTTAAATGGAAGGAGTCTGGCAGCTGCAATCATGTTTTGGTGCCATCTGTGAGGTTAACTGGTCCTCAATCTTTCATTCGTTTGCTACATCCAAAAGTAATCAGTCCATGACTCAGAATAGTGTCGCTTTGTGAATAGTGTCTTTATTCTCAGTTACCACAAAACGAGGGCAAAGTCCAGGCCTCTTCATAACACTGTAATGCCCAGGTAGTTGTGATTGCTAACCGAAGTCCAATAATCCCCCGTCAGAGCGACAGTCTTTGCTCGTTCTAGCATGTTCATTCACAGTTCAAGGACAGACTGTCAGACATGTTGCCAATTTGAACGATGTCTCTCAGTACCTGGTCTTCCACTATGTTAATATGTTTTTAGCTATCCATTTATATAATGCATCCGTCACTTTGTCTCTTGTAGTTTTGGCAGACCACGGTCACTAAACTGCAGAAATGTATTTTGCCGAAGCCCTCCTGTTGTCCCGGTCATCATCTAGCTGTTTTGCTCTGAGATGTTACATCAAACATGAATTACTTCTGTGGTAACTTAACTCAACTTTGCAAACTGTACAGATTGCCTTTGTTTTGTCCAGAGGCAACTTTTTGAATTGAAACTTTCAGCCTACAAGTCTGTCCTTTTCCATCTTAGCTTGCAAGGTGCATGTGCTTGAAGACACAGTCAGACAAATCCAAAAAAATACATTGTGCCCTAATAATAATTATTTACAATACAGCATGAGTTATGATATGATACTGCTATGATATTGTAATTGGTAGATTACAATGCACTCATAATTTTCTTATAATATTATTATGATGCTTTATGAGCAATATATGTTGTATAAGGATGTTTTGTTTATTGAAAGTCTCTTTCTTTATTTCTGCAATATCATTATTTGAAAGTCTCTTCTCAACATGAATCTCATCTATCTCTGCATGTCCTTCTCTTGCATTCTACCCACTTTCACACCATTATACTGTATTTCTCTCCACTCTACGCCTTTGCTCCTCTCTCTTTTCTTATTTTTTTTTTTGCATTGAGTGTTAGCAGATTATTGATTGTTGAACATTATTATTATCATTATTATTATTACTTTAGTATGATGTTCTAAAGCATCTTTTCAACCTGAAAAAAGCAGAGCCTTTTTCAAATTAATCAAATAGTAATTCAAAATGAGATATGTGCTAGCCCGACATCTAAATAATTGATTTACCAAAGACTAGAGTGAATGGAGACAGCCTTGAGAAATGCCTTATAAAAAATGACTGTGTTTTCTGACATGACTATCACACTGCTTATCTATGTATTTAATGACTGTACCATCAATATTAATGTCACTATCAACCCCACGAGGTATCATATGTCATTACACATCCAAGACTGGGCTATGATAAGTAAATATTTCTCATTACCAAATCTCAGGGTCTGATTAGAGGTTGAGTGCACTGGAATTTCCATTACAACATAAAAAAAAAAAAAATCACATTCACAAATCCCCTGAACAGGAATACTTATTTGGTCAAAAGTCCAGTTCATATTCAAATGAGCTCATTATGGAGTCTCGGTCACGTACAGCCTTTACATGCCCTAGATCATAACAGGTGGATGCTAAAATTGGGAAGTAAATCTCATTATTGGAGCGTATTCGAGAACATATCTTCCTTTTCTCTTCTCCGAAATGGTGCAGAAATCACGCTCGCAGCCGCACCCTGGGACAGCCCGATCATGAAAATGGCTGAGTGTTTTTAGTATGTACATATTTTAACATGTTAATCTGTCTGACAGACCAAACATAATGCTGACAAGGCCTTCTGCCCTCGGTGCTCCGCAGAGGCCACGTCTGATCGCATGCGCGCCTTGCTCTGTCAACAGAAGATAAATAATTGATACAATTCATTAATATTCGAAAGAGACCGTGTCAATTGTCTCTTGTGAATTTCACATACCCGTTAATACAAAGGTAGGTGGCAAAACTCTGAACAAAAAATTGGTAAATTTCTCTTTTATCTCTGATCTCATTGGCTCTCCCAGGGGAGTCAATGTAGTTTCTGGCTAAACAACACTTTTATGGCAGTATTTTTCATGCTCTTCACTTCAGCCTGGGAAAGCGTTCCATCTGCACCGGTTGTCAGGTAACTGTGCCGGCACATCTGTGGCTGGTTTGGGAGCAGTGCAGCTGTGACCTCTGCTTTGACGTGCAAAAAGAAAACATCTAATATGGCATTCGCCATCTGCAGACTAGTGGGGAGAGAGGAAGAGTGTGGGACAGAAAAAAGGGAGACAGAGAGTGTGGAAGACTGAGGGAGAGAGGCAGCAAAAGAGAGAGAGAGCGAGAGAGAGAGAGAGAGAGAGAGAGAGAGAGAGAGAGGCTGCCATTTGTTCCTCCTGTCATTGACTTCTATGAGACGGAAAACACTGTATTTGTTTTGCACTCAAGCATTGGCTGCCTAAACATACTCTTCATTGGAATGGAAGCCAAGACAAGATAAACAAATCTTGTAGCAGTTCCACTGTTTTTTTATTACGATATGGGAACATTTTCTAATGCACAACTGTTGGTACAACAATGAAATAAAGTTAATTTGTATGTAAGCTAAGACAAAGAAGCATGTTTCTCTAGATTAGGAATAATTTTTTATGTTCACATGTTGAATGAGCTGTCGAATATCAGAGGAGTGCTGTTTTAAGGTGGATTTTTGCTTTAATTTTTCATTTCCAATAGAACATGCATGCATAGACCTCTCAAGCGCTGTCGTTATTTTGGAGCTTTCAGATTACATCCAGATAAAAAAATCTGCCTGTGGCAAAAATGAATGAAAGTGAAAATGGTTTGATCCCGTTTCTGTTCTGAAAATGGGTGAAATATTGTAAGTAGAAATGAAGTTATTACATATTTTAACATGTTACTGAATTTTTATAACTATTTTGCTAACAACAATGGGGATGTTGCATTATCCTCCTTACGGTCTATGTTATCTTCGCTTCACGAAGCCATGCAATGCTGGAATGCTAAGCTAAGTATGGCTATCAATTTTTGTACTTTTTTCAATTGCAGCTTCAAAAGCCATCAGAATCCACCTCAACAAATAAACAAATGCATAATAGAGGAACCGAAAGCAAAAATAATCAAGATTAGCGTTGGACGAAATTAAAATCAGTCATTTTACCCTCTTCATTTTCACATTAGACTGAATCCCATATTTGGGCCGAAAAATTATGTCACGCTTGAGAGGACTGTTGCTCTAAACCTATGTGTGTGTGGAATGCATGCATTTGTTTTGCATACAAAATGAGGCCACAGAGCACGGAGGGTGTCTGCAGGCCTTTTGGCTGCATTGGAGAAGCTCCCCACTGGGTCTCCAACATGTTTGCATTGAGCCGCATGAGAGCTGAGCTGGAGGGGGCTGACAGGTAGGCTGATGAGAGTCCCCATGGTACTGCCACTTACATAGCAATGGGATATGTGCGTGTGTGTGTGTGTGTGTGTATGTGTGTGCGTGTGTGTTTGTGGGTGTAAGAGAGGAGGGAGGGTGGAGGCTGAGGTTGAGCAGAGACCAAGCACCCTGTGGTGCTGGCGTCAGACTGGTACTGAGTTTCTCACACACAAACACACACGCGCACCCACGCACACACACACGTGCGCCCACACACACACACACACACACACAAATCCAGATTGTTGGGAATACAGTAAAAGCTCATTTATCCCAACCACACATTTTCAAACCAGTTAAGCGACTGTGAGGAACTGATTTGTGAATATGATATTCTATTAGCTGCACGCTGTATGTTGGAGTTTCCTTATTGATGCGTCCAGCTGAAGGCATTTCAACACCAAATTAGGATGTACAGATTGTTTTATAATGACTGTGCATGCGCATTTTATATTTTGAAAGCTTTGGTCTGTTATTTCAATGAATCACATTTTTCTAAACGACCTTCGTTCACAAGGGGTTCAAATAAAAAAAAGCTCTATTATACTGGATTGCTTCACATCCACATTTCTGGTAATAATACAATATCTCTCTTTGTGAATGTTGATAAAGACACACGGAGTGAGGCTTGCTATTTCCCCAAGCCATCTGGAGGAAATCATACCTTGATGGTACTCTCAACATGGAATACAGCGGACTTGTTTTGTGGAAACAAAATTAGTTGAATTCCACTTTTGGGGAACAGTATCTCTCTCTGTTGTATATTTGAGTCATGGTATTGAGCAACTGTTATTAGAGTTTCTGTAGGTGTTGACATTAGGAAATTAATCTGTGTGACTCAACATTAAATATTCAGTACAAATAGAAGGAAAAGAATGAGATAAACTGAACCTGAGAAAATATTGCACAAATCCGGTGAAAGTTTGAGTCATGATGATTGCTTGTGAGTCAACTAAAACATGAAGGCTGTGGTGTGTGAGAAAAGTCCTTAGTCCATGAGTATATTTAAACAAAACAGAATCCCTCTGATGTTTCCA
>OMLI01091986.1:0-10535 GCA_900302605.1 Rondeletia loricata
GGGTCCCGACCACTCGTGGAAATCTTCCTTCGTTAAGGGATACGTTCGTTACGAGCGATCTGGGAAACAGCTCGGCAGCTCAAGGAAGACGTCAAGGTAGATTTAACGACGCACGTAGCGTTAAGGTACACCTTAACGGATCTGGGAAACGCAGCCCTGGCCTATAACTTAGTTTCTTTCATTGCAAATCTTTATTTAAGACTAGGCCTTCATTTGGAATTGAGATTTTATTTACAATCTGTTATGCCACAACATGCTTCGGCTTATCTGTTCTTGTTAACCATTTGTTCTGTTCTGTTCTGTTTTTTAATCTAAATAAAGTTGTGATTGAGCGTTCTTTTACTTTATTTCTTGGCTTCTGATTAAGGTAGGCAAGGCTACCTTTAAATTAGAAAAATACATGATTCATTAACCAGGAATTTCATAATTCTCTGAAGCTTTTCTGTGACATGTTAGCCTAAGTTTATAAGTATAACTTATGTAATTTTAAGTAATTCTAAGATTATTCAGTGAAAATATTTTCGATATTAGGCTTATCTCAATACGGCAATACAAACACGTCAATGCGCTGGAGAGTTGGAGGGGGGTATTTGTGATTGAAAAAAGTTAATAAATCACACCTAATAATTAGGCTATATTATTGTAGGGCGCATGCAGTTTATCTCGCTCCAGTTTGCCAACGTGAATTCTTCATGAATCGTTTTAAAATTTTTTATAAGGGACACAATATGAGAAACAACTGTGACAGGGACTAATTACTTACATAATTTGACATACAAATATAATACAAATTGTTCATTTTGATGCAGTGCACTGTTATTTAAACAAACATCACAATGTCTAAACCATGTCTCAACCATCGTCGATGGCTATCAATAATCGACGATGGACGATGACATCATCCATCGAGCCAACCCTAATTGACGCGGAGCCTCCTCACCGTCTACATGACTGGGGTAGCCTGAAGCCTCCTGCTTACACTTTAGAAAGGTTTTGACATATTTTTTAAACAGGGAATCTGTCTGTTATGGGAAATGCCAAACCTCTTCTATCTGGGTAATCTGGTATCCTTTCTCGACCGCCTTCTGTAGTTCTAAAGACACCCAAACGCCTGAGAAAGTTCTCTCCTCACCACTATGCTGACAATCAGTAGTCTGGTTAAGACTCTCGACACAAGTCCTGCAAAGTGGAAACATCAGCTTACCATTACATCTGTATGGGAGAACAGGATGATACAGACCTCTTGGAAGCAGTACAGAACACTTGACAAACACAAAATACTTGTCAATAGACTCAAAATCTCTAAATATGATCTGGGGGTGACCTACAGGACACATTTTACGAGATTGTACTGTGGGATAGAGATGTGAAGTCATAGTATCCGATTTTCTCATCCTGCTCAGTTTTGTGTGTGAAATATGAGATCTGACGGTTGTAGTCTTCTTGAAAAATCTGTGACAGATTATAGAAGCCAGCAAACCATATATCGTTCAGATTTTTAAAAACACACCCTTTTTCTTTTTAACATTCACCAAACACCACCCATTTTACACATAGGACAACCCCCACCCAGACATGCACCCCCACCCCCACGCCACAAGCACACACACACAGATCATAAGCATGCCACACACTTAGTCACATGCACGCGCACGACATAAGGTGACTATATATAATACTACTAGGGTGCTCTCTATGGTGCCATGATAAAAGTTCACAAGCCACTGTGTGCTTATGCCGCATTTCCTCAGGAACCGTAGATGGTAGAGGCGCTGGTGTGCCTTCTTCAATCAGTATGGCGTTGGTGTTGGAGTTCCAGGCCAGGTCATCTGAGATCTGCAAACCGCGGAAATGGAAGCAGTTGACGACTTCCACCGGTGTCCCGTTGATCTCCCCGCAACACGATACAGAACAGACCTCAGCCCAACCAAGACAAGATGAGGAACCTCAACCTAAAAAGGGTGGTACTTCTGTCGTTTGGTCGTGGTTTGGATATAAAAAAATCTGACACTAACCAGAAAACGGTACTTTGCAAAGTATGCCGCAGACCGGTTCCCACGTCAGACTCCAACACAACAAACCTCTTCTACCACCTAGAGAAGAACCACGAAAGGCAGTACAGAGTCAAAAGATGTGTTGAAAGCAAAACTCAAACCACGTTGAAAGAATCTTTTGCAAGAGGCACTCCGTATCATAAAACGTCACAAAGATATAAAGAAATCCCGAGTGCCATTACGACATTCATAATATTTATTTTGTTTACTGGCTGCACTATTGGAGATTTCAGGAACTTGAAAGAGTGTTGTTTACTTTTACATTTAATATCCAATGGTTTTTTCTTTTTCTCATTTGTGACAGTTCGAATTTACAGAAAACATACTATATCGTACTATACCCCAGAGCGGTGTTAGCGTCAGCTCACGGTTGTATGTATACCGCTGTTATGTTGATAGCAGTCATCTCCCTCAGTAAGTATAAGGGACAGCATTTGATTGCCAATTGTTCCAGGTTAGGTGAACAGTGTTGTGAGTACTTGAACGTCCGTCCGTACACAAGTTATTGTTTATTAGGCAGCATACACCCCGCCTTTGCTTTCCCCCGAAGAGTCAGCTGATCTGTCGGCCCTGAACAGAGAAAACCCCTGTGGCTGCACCACCTCGTCTGGGATTAAGTACGTTAGCCAAGATTCTGTGAAAATCATGGCGCAACAGTCTCTGATGTCTCGCTGGGAGGCGATACGGCGGTTTAGCTCATGCATGTGGGTAAACTTACTGTGACCAACAGGAAATGCAGAAATATAATACAACATAAGAAAATAAAACCAACTCTACTACCGCTTCCATTCACATCTTTTGGTGAAACTACACAATTCATGACATTTGTCATATTTCATTTGTCTTACTTTCCAACTCTGCCTCGACTAAATATCACTGAATGCAAAGAATCTGTCAATACCTCTATCTAATTTAATAGCTGCATTAAAATGAAACTAAATTTAAAAAATAAACCTGAACGATGGTGAAAAAAGTAAGACCATTAATTACTGTATTTAAGACATTTTAATATTTTTAGGCTTTAAAATGAGAAAAATTAAGGCTTTTTCAGACTTTTTAAGAATCGGCAGATACTCTGAAATAGATGGAAATAACACACCTTAACTTTTAATACAGGATAAATTAATTAGTAATACATTACTCCAACTGAAACCCCTCCATATTAAACAAACATAAAAGAGAAAGCAATATCTAGAACAAGATGCAAACATTACAAGCTTATTACACAAACTTCATACAAGAAAAAATTGAAGATGCAGATTTGAAGATCCGACATGAACACATACGCCATAATCAGTAAAGACCAACATATAGAACATTTTAACACCATTTGGTCAAACCACAAATTGGAAGACACACTCAGAGACGATTAGCAGATAAAATAAGACAGAAATCATTTGACAAATAGACAAGATCCAACACAGAAAGAGTGAAGATCCAAAATCTTGTAGTAGAAGCTACTGAACACAGTAGAGGTTAAAAACAGTTCTGTACAAAAGCTGAAGACATCAAGCTGATCTAGAGCTCTTGATGGTTTCACTTCCACAACTGGAGCTGAACATAAAAAGGTAATTCTCTGTAGCAGTCATTTTCTCTAGCTCCTGCTACTTTATGCAGAGAAATAAGCAGAAGGTACTGAGTGCTTTGTTGGTTGCTGAGAGAATTCTGAAAGAAAAAAAAACAACAAAAAAAAAAAAACATTTAAATGTATTGGTACCTTTCCATTACATCTTTATAATACATTCACTCTCATCCAAACTGTCCTTACTCAAATACATGGAAGTATTTAATGACCAAGTCATTATGGTCCCATAATGATTCAGTGGATTGTATTCTATGGTTTAATGGGTGTTTATTAGTCCTTCTGTTCCTCTTCTCTTTATTTCTCTATTTCTCTTCTTCTCCGTCTTGCTTTCTCTCACACTCATAGTTATATATATTTTTTCCTATGATCTTTTTTTCACCTTTGGGTGGAGTATTGTATTTTTGCATTGTATTGTTTTTCTTGGTTTGGTCTTCAACTCTTTACACAGACTTTTTGCATGTGCCTTGATTGCTAATCTTTGATTGGTTGTAGTACTTTTAAATTGTGACATGCTCATTGTGGAGCCATTCTTGCACTGATGAAGACCTTATGGATGAAACGCATTGGCTCTATGCCATGATAATAAAGGCTTTTTAAATTTAAACCTTTTAGTCTCTTCCCTCCTTACTGGATTTTGAACATCTTGGACATTGTGCATACAGCTCAAGAGTTAACTTTTTTCTCAGTAGAGGTTTTCAATCTTAGAGCTAGTATCTGTTTTCTATAGATTCGATTTTTGTTCCCATTGAGCACCTACAAACCTAATAACTTCACTTCTTTTTCTTAATCCACAAGAGCACCGTGTTACTTCTGTCTATTTAATGACCAATATTGACTTTTAAGACTCGACTTTTACTGAATTGACTTTACCCTTGACGTTTTCTGCATTTTGTGGTGCTGCGGCCTGAATTTAAAAGGGATTAAATGTAGATTTGTGTGTCAATAACATACACACAACACCCCATAATGACAAAGCAAAAACACGTTTTTAGAATTTTTTTGCAAATGTATATATAATTTTTTTTTTTTTATATCTAATTAGTCGAGCAAGACTATTGTAATGACCCTGTCTGTCTGTGTGTCTACGTGTGTGTCCGCGGTCGGGTGGGCTCGACTTGCAATCTCTCGGACGGCTCTTGTTTACGTAAGTATTCAGACCCTTTGCTATGACACTCCAAATTGAGCTCTGATGCATCCTGTTTCCTTTGATCATCCTTGAGATGTCTCTAGTAGAATGTAGTCCACCTTTGGCAAATTCAATTGACTGGACATGATTTAGAAAGGCACACACCTGTCTATATAAAGCCCCACAGTTCACAGTGCATGTCAGAGCAAAAACCAAGCCATGAAGTCCAAGGAACTCTCTGTAGACCTCAGAGATAGAATTGTGTCGAGGCATAGATGTGGGGATGGGTATAAAAAATTTGCTAAAGCATTCAAAGTTCCCAGGAGCACAGTGCGCTCCATCGTTGTGAAATGGAGAAGTTTGGAACCACCAAGACTCTTCCTAGAGCTGGGCGTTCGGCCAAACTCAGTAACCGGGCAAGAAGGGCCTTGGTCAGGGAGGTGACCAAGAACCCAATGGCCACTCTAATAGAGCTTCAGAGTTCCTGTGCAGAGATGGGAGAACCTGCCATAAGGACAAGCATCTCTGCAGCACTCCATCAATCATGTCTTTATGGTAGAGTGGCTAGACGGAAGCCACTCCTGAGTAAAAGGCGCATAGGAAAGCCCGCCTGGAGTTTGCCAAACAGCACTTAAAGGACTCTAAGAGCATGAGGAAAAAGATTATCTGGTCTGATGAGACAAAAATTTTACTCTTTGGCCTGAATGCCAAGCGTCACATCTGGAGGAAACCAGGCACTGCCCGAGCCAGAGCCCGGACTTGAACCCGATCTAACATCTCTGGAGAGACCTGAAAATAGCTGTGCAGCGACACTCCCCCTCCAACCTGACAGAGCTTGAGAGGATCTGAAGAGAAGAATGGGAGAAATACCCCAAATACAGGTGTGCCAAGCGTGTAGTGTCATACCCAAGAAGACTTGAAGCTGTAATTGCTGCTAAAGGTGCCTCAACAAAGTACTGAGTAAAGGGTCTGAATACTTATGTAAATGTAATATTTAAGTGTTTTATTTTTAATACATTTGCAAAAATTTCTAAAAACCCGTTTTTGCTTTGTCATTATGAGGTATTGTGTGTAGATTGATGATATGTATTTTTTTAAATTTAATCAATTTTAGAATAAGGCTGTAACGTAACAAAATGTGGGAAAAGTGAAGGGGTCTGAATACATTACCATGCGAACCTGTTACTGTATGTGCTGTGGAATACTGTGCAAAAGTCTTAGACCACTATGAAAAAATCAAATTAAAGCTATTTATCTGAGCAGTAAGTGTTTATTTGGTTGAAAAAACACTATATAACACTGAAGTAAACACAAAGAAACATCAATACAATGAAAAGTAACAACAGCTTGTTTTAAAAACAAGTCAGTATTTTGTGTGGCCTCTCTAAGAAAGCAAAACTGAAGCAATTTGCTTTGGTAGACTGTCGTGTAATTGTTTCCAAGTAGTAGTAGTGGTAAATTCTTCCAAGCTTCTCGTAGGATTTGCCATAACTCTTCTTCTGACTTTGGCTTCTTTTTGTCCTTTTCCCTGTCCAAGTGATCCAACACAGCTTCAATTATGTTGAGGACGGGGCTCTGAGGTGGCCAATCTAATACTGTGATCTAATACTGGGTCATTATCGTGCTGAAATATCAAATGTTTGCCAATCAGTCATTTTCCCGAAGGTACTGCATGATGAATCAAGATCTGTTTATATTTCTCAGCATTCATAATTCCATCGAGTTTGACCGGATCCCCTACACCGTTAGCTGAACCCCCAGACCACGACAAAGCCACCACCATACTTCACAGAAGGGTGTAGGCAGGCATCAATGTACTTCTCGTCAACTCTTCTTCTGATATACTGGCGTCTTTGTGAACCAACATTTTCAAAGTTGGACACATCACACCATAAGATTTTCTGCCACTGATTGTGGCTCAATGCTTTATGGTCTTTCGCGCACTGCAATCTCTTCTACTTGTTGCCTTTCCACAATAATGGTTTCTTAGCTGCAACACACCCTAGAAGACAATTTCTTATAAGACTTCTTCTCACGGTCGAAGCGTGTACTTTGGTACCAGATGACACTTCACTGGATTGCCTTCTGTCCCTCAAGGAAGTTACCTGGCAATCTACCCATCTCAAGATATCGCTAACTTTTTTGGAAAAAACAATAAATTCTTACTTTTTATTGTATTAATGCTTACCTGTATTTATTCTAATGTTTTATAGTGTTTTTCTGAGCAAATAAACACTTACTGCCGAGATAAATAGCTTTAAACATAATTTTCTCTGGTGGCCTAAGACTTTTGCACAGTGCTGTATATATATATATATAAAATCAATATATATATAAATATATAGGAAGCCTTAAATACTGCTGAAGATACCATGTTTTTGATACTTAAGAGTGAAAGCATTTGAACATTATTGTTTTTTTACATATAAAATATGTATTTATAAAGCTATAAACATCTTTTTGTAAAATATTGAGAAAGGTCTGGCTTCATGCGACGAAGCTATTGTTTATGTTTTGGGGTTGGCAAAGTTGTTAACACTATTGATTTTTTGCCTTTATTCCATTTGGCCCATGTTGTACTGTAAAAGTTCGGTGGTTGTACCTCTATGATGCAGATTAGACAACAGACTGTGGAGTGGGATGCTATCATCTCTCCTCTCAAAGTACTTGGACTCCAAACCAGCAGGTTCTCCACTAAGGAAAATAAACAGACAGAAAAAAATAAGCTTGACTTACCATTGTGGAATATACAGTCATTGTGTTACAGCCTTCCACATTGTACTTAAACAGGATTCCCCCATAGGCAAGAGAAAACCAGAAACACAATCTAATACCACGTGTTAAAAAGGAAGGCAGAATCTGAACAAATTTTAAAGGAAAATATTATTTAAAACCTCTCATTACAGCCCAGTGTTTCCCACAGGGTACCTTGGTGGGTGGGGTTCGAATGAGTTGAGCAATGTTTGTGTGTTATAGGTACCAAATAAGAATACTAAACTAATCTATTCTGGAAACTCCTTTATTTTGACAACAATAACATCTTTGAAACTCCTCCACTCAATTGTTTAAGTCCAAGGCCACGCATCAATGTGAATCCAGTCCATGGAAATCCAACAGGCCTACAACAAAACAAGACCGTGTGCAAAGCCACGGAACAGCCGGGCACCTATGTAGCTTGGAGGGGAATGTGTATTTGTGAGTTTGCATGGATAACTGTTGCTGTGTTTGGTTTGGCAACAACAAACAGGCAAAATGCAGCTTGCCACTTTCAGGACTGTTCTTCTATGGTATATTGGCGGGTTACGCCTGTGCGGTAGAGGTGGGATCGGGCCGAGATTCTCAGCCCGAATCCTTCCGAGCCCGAGAGAGTACTGGCCGAGCCCGAGACAGACAGATCGAATAACCAATAGGGAGCCTCCTCCCTTTTGCCCCGGAGAGGAAATGCATTCGTCCAGACTATTCACTCACTGACGGTTAGCCTATCTGCCCCTAGTGGCCATTAGGAGGCATGGCAATGTCTACAGACCAGAGTTTGTAACGGGGACAAAAATCAAAGCCCGAACCGACCAGAACCCACACTGGACCAGCCCGAGCCCAGCCCGAGCCTGATGCTCAATAGAATTGTTTTAACCCGAGACCGACCCGGCCCGTCAATTTTCCTAATTAATGTCTGTCTGCGAGTGCAACTAAACCATCAGTGCTGAACTGATGCGCTAGTGGCCTGTACCCTGGCCTGTAGGCCTACTCAACAACAGTAAACATGGAAGCAAAAGCAGCTGTTTTGCCAAAAAAATACCTAAAGTCATAATTTTACAAGTGCATTACAATTTAATAAACCATCATAGCCTATAACCTGTACTATAGTTCTCTATATGCAAGTGTGACTCACCTTGATATTAAGGCTCCACCAGTCCATCAATTCCGAGTCCGACCAACTCGTCCAATACGTCCAAAAATAAAATACGGCTATCATACTTAAGCAGCAATGCACATTTTCGGCATTTAACAAATCCAGTGCTTAGGTTTGTTACATTGTCCTCAACAACATCCAGCTTTTTCTCCTCAGCATCCATTTCACCTCTGAACTGCAGGCTAACATTTGGGAGCACGTGACCGCCGCTGACCTCAATTGATACACAAGTATATGCTTGCCCGTGCCTTGTTGACGCCTGCGCTACTACTCCCAAAAAAACAAAAAGCCCGGCCTGATTGAATAATTAGATAATCTGAGCCCGAACCGGACAGAACCCTCGGGCTCGGGGTAAAATTACAAACTCTACTACAGACGACACACTGAACCAGGATCATTCACTCACCTGCTCTCTGCAATACTGCTGAACTGTGTAGGGTGCTTCGCATCTATGATAATGTGTGTTCTTGTTCTATAATAGAGTACTTCTACTAAAAATACTTTAAGAATGAAAATGTACACAACGGTGTGCAAAAACTCTTTGAGTGATCGTATTCCACCCATTGCATGGGTTATAAGCTGTTGCTATACATATACCAATCAAATTCAGAGAAAGAAACCAAGCACATAAACTCACCTCTGTTTGTTGGATGGCTGCATAGGACGTTGTTCAATAGGGGTGACATCAACAGTCTCCATAGGAGAGACACCAGGCTTGCCAGTCATGGGATAAAACTGGGCCTGTAAAAACAGTTAATCTTTAATAGACTAAAGGGTAAATCCACTGTAAAGGCTAAGCTGTGACAGTTGGGGGTGGCTGTAGGAAAGTTTCATAACTTGCTTCATAACACTAATATTCTTGTGTTTTATGTGGATTTTCTTCAGCAGTGCATAATTATCTTTGGTGGCCAAGAGTGGGCAGAAAAAAACGTAACTGTGACAAACAAGTGATTGGTTCTAAGTTTGACTGAGTGTGGGTGTAAGCAAAGCTTTGTGATACACTGTGATATTTCCTACCCTCAATCCTGCTGTCGTAGGCAAAACTGAAGGAGTCTCAAATGATTCAGGAGACTGTGGCTTTCTGGACAGCTGTTTTTCATTTAGCTGCTTGTTCAGCCAACTTATAACTGTGTTAAAAGAAAAAATACAATATTAAAGAGTAATTGAGCTTGAAAATTGCAAGAAGGTGGGTGTGAAAATGCAAGAAAGCGGGTGTGAAGAATGGGGGAGAGGAGGGGGGTTTGGGGTTGGGCCAGGTTGGTGAGAAGAGGAATGGGGTGGAGGGTCTCAAATCTACCTTTATACTGGGGGTGGTAAAAAAATATTAACCAAATGACTTATCTTAGGACAATTGTCCTTGTACATGGTGCATCTCCAACTGAACACCGGCTGCTCATTTTAACCACTGGAGGGCGAATGAGCCAGGTTTAGTGAGATAAATACAGCACCAGCACATTAGTGCTAAAATGTTGACAATACGATGCCATTGTTCTATTTCAACTAAATAGTACTAAATACCAGTATACCAAAAAAAAGTGTTTGTGTGGTTATTCTTTAAAGGATGAGAGGCATGTTAAAAAGTTGACAAACTGACAACGTACATTGATACATTTATCACTTAAAGGATAAGTTCACTATTTTGGACCTTAGACCCTATTTGCGGACTGTCTACCATGAACCTGACACATAGAGACCATAATTTCACTGATCGGTTCAGTATTGAGCTTTTTACAGTTTTCCTGCAGGCTCTCACTGGGCTACAATAGAAGTATATGGGGCAATCCTAAATGCTAAACTACGATAAATGTGCTTCAGAGACGGGAAGCTCAGAGTGTATTCTTACCGGTCTCAGTATATAGT
>OMLI01091987.1:0-11458 GCA_900302605.1 Rondeletia loricata
CAACTATTTGCTGGCTCCATTAAAAAGATATGTGAATGGAAAACGAATCAGAAAACATGGAAATCCGTCTCCGCCTCCCTCATAGAACTGTGGTTACAATAGGTAACTATCATTTTCACCCCCAGTGATGCCCGTCTCCACGTCGCAAGCACCGCCACCGAGGCGCTGAACACCCTCTTTGGGGAGGACTACTACGCCGAAAACACGGATGTAGAAGAATTAGAAGTTTATTTCAGTGAGCTGTGCGTTCCTCCTGAGCGAAACCCCCTGGACCGGTGGAAGTCCAACGCGCACCGGTTCAGGAAACTGAGCATTCTGGCAAAGCAGTACCAGGGGAAACCTGCGACCTCCGTGCCAGCGGAGAGGGTGTTCTCCACAGCGGGACTGATCCTAAACTGACTGCGTACTCGCCTTTCACCTGAGCATGTGGACATGCTTGTTTTCCTGAACAAGAATTAACTTTAATGTTAGTGTTAGTTAGTGCCTGTTTTTTTGTTTTGATTTGGCTACCGTTATACATCGTCTGTTCCAGTGTTGACGCCTTTGTGTAATTGTTACAATGTGTTTGTTAGTTGTGAATAAATTCTTAATATCAAATGGTAACTGCGACTGTTTTGATTGACAATAAGCATTAAGCATTGGGTATATTGCTGTGTATTGTTATTGCTGCTGCCATGCTTTTTAAGATGCGTTCTAAAAATAGATTTCCCTCCGCGAGTAATCGATCTTTACTCGAGTACATCATGCGATCAATCGATCTGGGATTTTTTTTTAAATGCCCATCCCTATCTGCAACGTGCAGAAGGTGGCCAAGTCCAACCCCTTATGTATTCATGGCGTACAGGTTCAACGTTGAACCAAATGAGCACAGAATAAAAATCTATATTATGGTACCGTAAAAATTCCTAAAACCGCTTTGGAAACTGTTTTGAACCAATATCAGAATATTTAGGTCCTGATTTCACAAAACGATGCAGGTAGCAGTTATCAACGATTACGGACGTCGTCTCAACTTTCATTTTGCCGCTATATTTACACAGGTTTTAAATGTTGGTGCAGGCAGTTGTATCAATATCTATTCAACGTCAAAATCTTTGCTGGGTATGCACATGTCCGTATTCTATGAACATGTACATGTCTGTTCCTATGCACCACTGGAAAGTGTGATGAATCATGTTTGTGTTTCTTCTTGTACCTGAGATGAGAAACACTTCCACATCCTATTATACCCCCACTGGAGAGAGGAGTGTGGAATGAGTTACACCAGCGTTTTACCATCACAAGGCTGTCCTACTGGAAATTATTCTAGACTTCAACATTCCCATTTCAGGTCTCTCCTTCCACTTAAAATACTATTACATACTAGCATATACTATATAGTGTATGAGAGGGAGAGGTATTCGGGCTCGTCCTTTTCCCTCGCAGTTCCTCATATTCCAAGGTATCTGCAGGTTTCATAAAGCCAAATTTAAATATTTTAAGAACCCTTTAATGCTACCTGGAATTAAGACCAATTTAAAAAAACAAATTGAAGAAACAAAGCTGGCAAAACCAGCCTATTTCCAATTGAGCATGGCAAATGAAAGTTCTGAAACTATAAAAAGGCAGCTTAAAATGACAACAGAAAATCAATTGTTAAGGGACATTAAGTCCAAATGTATTTAGTAAAGCAGATACAATTAGGGTTAAAAACCAATAAAACACCATGATTTGCAGATTGTAATGGCATTCAGTATTCATCTAAGAGCAGACATGCAGCACAAACAAACCTGCTATTGCATGGTGAAAAAATAAGACTTCTAATTCTAATAACTGTATTAAAGACATTTTAATACTTTAAAGGCCTTAAATTTAGATGATCTATTATAAGACTTTTTCAGACTTTTTAAGGACCCATGGATACCCTGTATTCCCCCACAGCAGAGAGAAGAGTGAGGAGGGAGTTACGTCTGTGTTTTATAATCAGAGCTGTCCTGCTGGAGTCTCCTTACTCCTCTCTTCCTTATTTGTTCCTCTCCTCTGACATTCTTCCTTTTATAACTGTACACCTTCCAACTCTCCTCTTCTTCCTTTTAAGAGGAATGACGTTGGCAAGGAAGCAAAGAGGAAACACCTAGACAGTAGACACAGGGTTCCCACACCTTTTCTCTGGTGAAATTCCAAAACCTTTCCATGACCCCTTTTCAAATTTCCATGACCAATTTTTTTATGAGACTTAAAAGGTAATCATCAACTACACTAACTTTAAGCATTAGTTTGTTTTTCACTTTAAAATCAAGGATTCTAATATTATTTTAGCTCTGTCAACAAAAAACAGTCAGCAACAAACAATGTTTTCCTCCAACAGGTCTAGACCGTTTCAGAGCCAGCCACAGCGTTTTGTGTGAAAACAATTTAATAATTAACTTCACAAATAAAATGTCATGACTTTTCCAAAATCTTTGTCCCTTTTAGAATTTTTCATAAAATCTCCAGGTCTGGAAAATACAATTTTAAAATTCCATGACTTTTCCAGGTTTTCCAGGAGTGTGGGAACCCTGTAGACAGCTAATAGTTCAAACAGTCTCCTCTCCCATCTCCTCTGCTCTGCTCTCTGTCCCCTAAGCCCAGTGGGCATTTCCCAGCAATGCAGACAGAGGCCCAGTGGACCCAGGGATGGAAATAAAGCCTTTTGAGATCTAACCCAGTCTTAAGAGTCTATGGCTGTGCTGGTCTGAGCTCTCCATAGACAGACTCCAGACAGGCTGCAGTGTGAAGCAGTGGAGTCAATTGCCCCCTACTCAGCATACTATGACTCAGATGGTCATTATGATGATGAGAAGTGATATTTCTTACTCACACTGTTCACTAGCTCCCTAAAAGGAAGAGCGTCCTCATAGGCCACAGCAGTAAAACAAACACAGAGTGGTTGGGAATGGTAATGATAGGTTTTTAGTTCAAATACAAGTTCTAATGATGATGGTTTGATGCATGGTGTGCCATCGCATTGTTGTTATTGCTCTGACATTGCTCATGCAGGATTGTATTAAAAAAGTATGCAAAGGAATAATGGGAGTGTTGGTGCATGTGAGAGTGTGTCCCTGCATCTGTGCACATCAGATTGAGTGCGTGTGTGTGTCTGTGTTCATGCGTTACTTAACCTGAAGTGTGCCTTGATGTTGCTGGGGCTGGAGGAGCGGGTCTGGACCTCCTTCTCCTGTTTCTCCCTCAGGATCCTCTCTGCTAGCAGGTAGTAGGTGGCTGTGATGTGGTTGTATTTGTTGGTCTCCAGGGCTCTGAAACAACACATTTACATTAGGAATATATACAAACGGAATATATAATATATAGGAAATAGAATTAAAGACATATGGGGAAAGGGAAATACAGAATTAAGAACAAACAGATAGGGGTTGCTCTGTTGTGGTTGTATTTGCCATATATAAAACATTATGTGGCTATGATGTGGTTGTTTGCTGGTTTCCAGGGAGCCAGGCAAGACAACTTTTGAATGTCACAATAACGATGTCCCCAACACCACAGAACAAGATAAATGTTATGTGGCTGTGGTTGCATTTGCTGGTCTCTAGAGCTGTAAAAAAATCACAAAACAAAAGAACTATGTCAAAACACCACCGAGGAAGTCAATTATTTCAGCAACATCACAGAAGCATTTCTAGATTGCATCACGGGTGTTATGTTGCACTGTGCGAAGTGAGAACGAGCAGATAGCATAGCACAGTACTGTAGCACAGGGTTAAGATGTATTAATCCTGGAGGGAAATGTAATTGTTGCAGCAGTAACAAACTTGGGAAACAAAAAACATGACAAAATGCTGTAATAAAAGCTAATAAGGATCCAAGAACGCTATAATCACCCCAATCAATCACTCCACATATATCAACACATCATGTTGACATATCACAATGAATGTTGCCACCTCATACAAGTCAACATTTCGCATAATGAGCAATAAACAGATCATTTGTCCTCCCTCCATATACTGTACAGTACATAAAGAAAGAGGAACAGGAAAAAAAAATGTTTACAAAGATTTCTTAAAACCTTTACAGACAGGGACCCAAAGGATACATTTAGTCTCTCACATGGAGACCCAGGCTACTTAAAATAGTTTGACTAAAAGGGGATCTCAGCAGCAGTAGACCCATGCCGTCTTTTGGTTACTGACCTAGAGTTTATCACAGTTTATCACCAAAATGCCACAACACAACAGAGGAGGACAACACCAGCAAGGTGGGAGGAGAAGTTGGGAGTCACACTGCAAACTAATGTGGCAGACAACTGCTGTGGGAGGGTGAGTGGGTTTATACCATACAAATAGACACAACACAGCCGAACACTGTGAGGTCATCCAATCATATGTGCCATGTCAAAAGACAAGCCTGTCTGGCATCACAACCTGCTAGACAGGCCTGGGGTTGTAAAGTTTCAGCGGTCTAATAATCTAACCACAATATTTGGATTGGGAAAGCTATGAGATTATTATAGCTCCAAAATGTTTTAAATGCCACCAATAGCCGGATCAAGGCTTTTCTTTCTGTGCACTGTAAACCAATGATCCATGGACTAGACTCGTTCATGTGGGCGGAGCCACAGAAAGACCCTAATGCGCATGTGAGTTGGACACGGAAGTAGGAGTCGTAGAAACGTTTTCGGCGTATGTGCTGGGTGAGCAGCTTTCGTAGGAATGAATGGGCCACCATTTTTATATACCTCATCCATTATATAATACATCCATGATTCTAACATGTCAACCTGTTCTCTCCTGAAAAACAAACAACCCAAGTCATCTGATATACTAATTACCACTCCTGACAGGCCCAGGTTATACTATCCAAACATACTTGATCCTGACAGGCGTATTATTTCCCTGATATATTCAGTTCAATGCATTCTGACATGTTAAAATGCTTTGCCCAGATAAGGGAGGTAATTTCAAAATACAATCTCTATAGCCTTGTAAACAATCCCTATAGGTTTATATGTACCTATAGACTCATATCATCTTTAAGAATGACTTCCTGACCTCTATGACCCTGACATAACCTGTGAACCACATTTCCCACACTCCCTCAGCAGCCAGTGGAATTAGCGCTGAAGCTCTGCATATTAATGAACAAACTAAACAAATGCTCAGGACTGGCGTACACAGGACTGTGTGTTTGTTTATGTACTGTGTATGTCCAACATCTGTGTACTGTACAAGTTTGACCTTTCATGTGTGTTTGTGCATGCAGGTACATGTTTTTACACCGTGTCCACAGAAAAGTTCATTTCCAATATACAGGATCCACTATATATAGAGTGTGCAGTATAAGTGTCATTTTGTCAAACAAATACTACCTTCCTTACCTACCTTCCTTCAAAAATACAATTATTTAATTACATTTTGTTAAAACAAACACTTCGTGGGAGTTGGTGGCACTATTTTTCAGATGGATTTCTCATTTTGGAATCAAACTCTTCATATCCAAACGTGTACACAAACTTGTGTGTGCTTGTGCATTAATCTGCATGGAGTTGAGACACCACAGAGAATTAATTTGGTGGACTGAGATTAAGCTGGGAATAAAGCCTCAGCATATGTTCTGCTACCTCCTGTCCCATCCAGCTGGTCTGGTCATGATCAGTTTTCCCTTAGAAATGAATGTTAACAAAGGTAGTGCCAACTGCCCCATTAAATCAAGCTTTAAACTTAACCATAACCACAACACTAGACATCTCCAATTCAGAGAACTTGCATGATGTCCAAGATGTATGGTTTTCTCAAGATACAACCTGTAAAATGATCTTTGTAGTAATTATCTTTGAGTAGAATCAAGTCAGTAGAATTTATGGAAAATGATTATAAAATAGCAAAACGGAAAGACATACAATAAACAACAATTCTAGGGCGTCATAGCAATCACAAATGTTACAAGTCATGCAGTTTTTCATATGGAAATATAACAAAATATTTCAATGAAATATAACTTTAATAAGACGATTCTGCTTTTCTTATGCTTAGTTAATTATTAAACAGCCCTGGCAGACTGGCTTTTTATAAAGGCACAATATGAAAAGGGGACAACGTGGGTTTGCCAGTGTCCTCTGATTGCTATCAATGTAAGTGTGTATGTCTGCATGGAGACTACGGGTGAGTCTAGTTTTTACTGACCAAAGTATGTGTGTGTGCTCGGTAGGGATGTAAAAATACAGTTAGCCCATGGTTCAATATGTACCTCGGTTTTTGGGTCACAGTTTCGGTTCGGTTTCTTTACATGTTTTGTGCGTAAGGAGAAAAAAAAATGCTACTATTTCCAAAATTCTTTATTTATTTTGCTTATTAACAAAAAACGTAAAAAAAAGTTTCCATTCAGACAGATTCCAGAATATGACTGGTGTATTGTATAATATAAAAAAATAGAAATAAACGTATATTAAAAAACACTTTCAAATGTAAAAAAAAAACACTTTCAAATGTAAAAGTGCCTCAGCTTTGACTACTGGTATAGGATAAAAGGGGGGAAAAAACAATTTCAAAAGTAAAAGTGCCTCTTAGCCTTGTGTACTGGTATAGGATAAAAGGAAGAGGAAAAAAAACTATTTTAAAAGTAAAAACAGTGTATGTCTGTGTCGCCGGTGTGTGTGTTTGTTGTGTATGTGTGTGTGTGTGTGTGTGTGTGTGTATGGGGGGGGGCAAAGTGAAGCTTAAGCTTGGCAGAGATCACGTGATTGAGTCAATATGGTCCATATCATTCCTCATGTGTGTATGGCGTCTAAAAAGATCTGATTCGAAGGCTGTCTTCCAAAAAGCTCTGCTAGCTGTCTCTGTGGCCTTTCAACAAGCTCCGCTGTCACTCTGAGCTCACGCTCATTTCGTGTGAGCGGTACCGGAGCAAAATTGGAGCGGGAGAGAAGGCAGACGCTCCGACTATTTGGAAACCCGCTCCATGCTCCATTCAAAATCCTCCCGCTCCGCTCGCGCTCCGCTCACATGCTCTGGTATGTATGTCATACACACACACAGTGCCAAAACCGAAAATGCCGCAATTCACAAGTGCGTATTGATCCGTGGATGGCGTACCGTACGGTACAATATTATACCAAGAACCGTTGCATCCCTAGTGCTCGGGTGTGTACATATGTTGAATTAATAGATACTTACTCATCTATAATCTGTTGCTCGGCAATGTTGTACAGCACCTTGCATGGGTTTGATAATGCTTGAGTGTGTGTGAGAGAGAATCTCATTAGATACTATAATGTCTTGATCAGCAATGGTGATGCTGGTGTTTGTGTGTGTGTGCGTGGATAGGTGTGTGCACAAGATTGTACATACTCGCGCATGCGTGTGTGCAGTGTGTGTGTGTGTGTGTGTGAATTCAATAGCTACTTACTCCACTATGGCCTCTAGGTTGGCAATGTCCCCTAGTATGTTGTACTGAATGATGTTTCTCTGTGTGCGTGTGTGTGATCAGTAGCTACTTACTCTACTATGGCCTCGCGGTCGGCGATATCTCCCAGCACCATGCGCTGGATGATGCTGTTGTGTTCCTCCTCCGACAGGTTCTTGTGGGAGACCAGGGGTGTGTTGTACTTGGTGGCCGGGGACGGGTCTACCCCCTGCAGCCAAGCGTGGCTCTCGATCTCCTCCAGGGATGCCCGCCGCTTGGGGTCCCTCTGAAGCATACGGTCTATCAGACTGGAGACAGGAGGAGAAGGATGGGACAGGGAGGGACAAAGGAGGATGAAGAGGGCGAGAGGGAACAAGAAAAAAAAATGAACACAATTTGTTAGCCATGATGTTCCTGGCTTGACTTTTTTGTTTGTTTTTCTGTACATCCTAATACTTGAAGCTACACTAGGCAACTATGCATGTTGGTGGCTCGACATGGCAGAGGAGGTAACTCTTTGAAAAATGTGAACTTCAATACCCAGAAGTCATGTAATGTGACATCAGTAAACTGCACACTGCGTGCTCATGTTTACCAACTCGTCTGGTCTGTGATGCTTTATACCAATGGGACAAAAGAGGAAAAAGTTCTAAGGTTTGACAGTAAAGATTGCTCCATGGCCCGTGCACAGCGAGCGCTCTGTCCAGAGAAAGCTGGACTCGTTGGTGAGTCCAGCTTTCTCTGGACAGAGCGCTGCTCACTGCTGTTTTGGATTCCACTCTTATGTTTGGCACTGAGCCATTTGTCAACGCTTGCTGTGCACGGGCCATGGGGCAATCTTTACTGTCAAACCCGGAAGCAACTAAAGGAAACTCAGCTGATGGTGATGGTGGCCAACCAGTTAGTCAGGACAGAAAAGTTCACCACTGCTGAACATTTGGGAGACATCAGATGTCAACAGCCAATCAGATTTTTGCTTCTTGTTTCCCTACCAAAGTGAAACAATTTCATGTAAAAGTATTCTGCCAAAACAAACGAAAAGTTGATCACAGCTCTCCAAGGCATCCTGGTGCTTTACAATCTCTATATGGAAGACGACAGAAATAAACACATGAAAAATGATGCGTGGAGAATGACTGGATGGTTAGAGTTAAAAATAATGTTTGACTGTGTGTTCACTAGCAGGACAGCTAGCAAACATTACATGTAATAAGAGCAAAACAAAGTTGTTGCAAGCAACTTAAAATGGTTGTATTTTACTTGTAAATAGCTGCACACCTGCATGTGCACTGTGCATGGTTTCACATTTAACTTTTTTCACATTTCACATTTAATTTATTCGACAATTTGTTCATTTATATTGCCAAAATCCCACAGGTGCACGTCACTGCACGAGACCAGTTCGATGGTACGATCATGACTTCCACAATATAATGGAGCTGGGTTACCGCTACCTTAAGGAGCATCAATATTGTCAACTGAACTCATTATGAAATAAAAGCAAAGAACAATATATGGTGACAGAAGACATTTGCTTTGACAGGACTGAGGATGTGGAATCACAGCTGGTCAGCTGGCACCTTAAAATCCACACACAAATGACACCGTTGAAAGCAGAGACTGCAGTTTAATAGGATTAGGTGGGAAATTAAATCTGGTGAGAAGGCTAAAATTAATACAGCAAAAAAAGCATCATGCATCTAAAAGTAAGCCATCTTTGAAATAGTGCCTTGCATAATAATAATAATAATAACGAAAGCATAAAATCTGAAGGTTTATGTTTAGTTTATTTGCACAAATGACAAAATAATGACAAAAGGGAGAGAAAAAATAAACCGTGTGGGTGTGACAAAGAAACTGTAAAGACATCTTACCCCGGAAAAAAGAGATTTAATATCTAAGCTTATAGTCTATTTTGGCTAGCAGAACCTGAGCCTGTTGAGGCTTTAATAAAAAAGAATGTAGGCGTTGTCTGCTGTAAACTACAGGTCTGGTCTACAGGTCACAAGCTGACTTTTACCTTGGTCCCCACATGGTAAGGTACTAGTATTTTTTTATGAGAATGGTGCGTAAGACAAGACTGGATTTTACTCATTTTGGGTCCTGGGCTGAAAACATTTTTAAGAACTCCTGCTCTACTGACAATGGGCTTTTGACAGCTGCACACAAACACACCCATCCATCCACCCACACATTCACACACAATTATATAGGGGAGATTGGAGGCTGAGAAACCCCTGTAACAAAGCCAGTGATTTTCAGCTAATCTTGGTTCTACTGAATTCATTTTTCCCAATTATTTCCAATCCGCCTGTGTGTGAGAGAGAGAGAGAGAGAGCGAGAGAGAGAGAGAAAGAGCAAACCATGGGATGCAGGTCCCTCTGAGCCCCCACGGCTACAGGCTAACAGGCTGGCCAGAGCAGGGCTAGGCTGTCAGTCAGTCATGCTGAGGATTAGTCAGAGCTAGCCAGGCTCCCTATGGACCACAACCTGCAGGAGCAGTAATAGCAGGAGTAGTAGTAGAGGGTAGGCCTGTCTATCTCCACACTGCCAGCACACTGATAAGAAATGTACTGGTTTAACAACCACATGTACACTAGGCTTGGGCGATATCCAAAATGTTATATCGCGATGCAGTCCCGCCCAAATATCGCGATACACAATATTATCATTGTTGTTGACGGGCTGGGGGGTGTTTAGATTTTTTTTTACATAATTATTTTTTAAAATAATTATATTATTGTATTAATGTTTCAGGTACATACATTACATATTACATAACAATTGTGATGTACATTTGAATTATCTTATAAAATCACCTAAGCCTGCTATTGCTTTTATTCTGCGCATCTACTGCTATGATTAGGTTAGGTGTTGCCACTAGATCAGGGGTTCTCAGGGACCCCTTAGAAGGGAGACATTTTCCCAAGGACCCCCTCTTGACCATAACACGGCGATATTCGATTCTGTGAAAAATATCACATATGGTGGCAAATATTGCGATATTCGATATTATCCGGATATCGGCCCAAGCCTAATGTACACACACACATTCAGCCATTTATAGACACGCACTTGTGCATATACAAGCACACCACACATATATATGCATGCACACACCAGTCCCGAAACACATTACACACGTGAGGGGAAGTAAGGTTTTTACTGCCTCATAGCACAAAATGACCATAATATATCTGTGGGGGGTTGATAGAGTTGTTGATCTGTGACTCAACGATTACTTTGCTGAGATGTCTGGGTTTCAAAAGTGAAGTGGTTGTCAACCTGGGGGTCGCAAGATCATTTTGGGGATTGCAAGATGATTTAAGGGATAGGGGGAAAAAAACATATTTCTATATACAAATGTATTATCATGTCTATTTGTTCAGGGTTTTCACAAAATTTTGCTTTTTTCTTGTGAAATAGTGAATAGTTTTTAGCCTCTAGACCTCCTCTAATAATTAATAAAATTAAAACAACCTGAAAAGACAAATACATTCTTTGGTTTAACTGGTCACCACCCTGCATATGCAACCTGTGACGAGGGTCGCCAGTAGGCAAGGCTTCGTTTTAGGGGTCACGAGTAGGGATGGGTATTGTTAGGAGTTTATCGATACTACTACTCTTATCGATACTGCTTATCGGTTCGGTACTTTATCGATACTCTTATCGGTTCTTTTTGATTATTATGCAAGAAAAAAAGACAATTAATTAAGAACAGAATCGACATTGCTTTATTATTGTTTTATATAACTTTATATAAATATAAACAAATATTTCTTCAGCAGCATGACAAAAGCAGCAGCAATGTTTTAAATGCGTCTGAATTATAGACTTTATAATCGACAACAAATAAGATTTAAAAAAAATAAAAGTAGATAAAGTAAGTGACTGTGGCACTCAATAGTGAGTTTATAGTGACCTTATTGTACTTAATGGTATTCACTATAATATCCAATAGGATATTATGCTTTATAGTTAATAGTTTTGCTGTGGTATCTGTATAGTAATCATTCTTCAATTGATTATAGGATTACTATAGGGTTGCGCCACGTTTTGCAATAATGGCGCTTTTCCACTG
>OMLI01091991.1:0-12210 GCA_900302605.1 Rondeletia loricata
AATTTCCGGTTTAGGCCTAACCGCCATCCCGATTTTCTCCAAACTTCGTACAGTGTTAGACGGGCTCCCCTAATGGCCACAGGAGATATATGAAGCTGATTGTCCACAGGGTGGCGCTATAACAAGCTAAAATGTTTAAATGCTAAAAAGCTAATATCTCGTGCCCCGTTTGAGCTACAGTCATGAAATTTGGTACATACATGCAGCATCACAATATAAACATATTGTCCTGTTGGACCTATGACATCTGCCATAAGGAATTTCCGCTAATTTGCATAATATTTTTTTTAGATGTTTTTTATATTTGTATTATATTGTCTCAAAATAACTCTACTCCCATTGCACCTAGATTCATAAAATTTCATACATACATGCAACACCTTAAGAAGAAAATGTTTTCCTCTTGGACCATTGAGGCCAGCCATATTGGATTTTCTGCTAATTTGCATAATATGTAACAACATATTCATATTCAAACAAATGCCAGAGATACAGGCATTTACATTTTTTGTTGCGTTAGGCAAGTTGCGCTAGGCAAGCGTTGTGCTTGTAATGATTGATGCGCTTGTTGCACTTGTTGTACTTGCTGCTTGGCCCCCTGTATTGCTGCTTGCAGCTATATTTATTCTTCATTATTGCCTTTATTCATGCTCCTGGTCACACTTTATGTGGACTGTCCAATGCTGATAGTCAGCTTGCTGTCAAGTGACTATAATGTGTCAATAAAAAGTCTACTGAGCTTCACGTGATTCAATAGTATGAAAAGTAGAGTATATTCAGTGTCTGGGTTAGGGTTACATAATCTGTAGAGATAGTAACCCTATGTTGAACATTTACTTTTTGTCACCTGATAGTTGAGTATCAACATTGGACTGTCCAAATAAAGTGTTACCCCACAGTCTTCCATTGGAGCAGTTGGGGGTTCAGTGCCTTGCTCAAGGGCACCTTGACAGTAGTTGTTGAGGGAGAGGAGCGCGTCACTCATTCACTTTCCCAGCCAGTCTGGGGATCCAAACAGATTTACAGTTATGGAAAGTTAGCTGCTTCCATTCAGTGTGTGTAATCTGAATAAACTGTCATTACTTATTATTGTAATTACATTGACTGTAAGGTTGTTCATCTACAGTATGGCTAACCACAGAAGAAACCACTTGACAAACAGGCTTACGCCCACACTCTTAAAAAGGATGTGTGATTTTCAACACACCCACATGTCTAGTTTGTGACGGCACACATTTTAAAACATGACATATTAATAACCTGTTTTTACAGTATGCATTGCTGTTGACATTTTGTGAGCTTCGTATTATAAGGTTCTATGTGGGTGGAGTGCAGCTCTGAGAGATTGAGCATCAAAGATTTGGCAGACAAGATGGGAAACCGTATCTAACCCCAAAAGGTTCTTTAAAAAAAAGAAAAAAGAAATAACACCATTTAAAGATCATGAATATGTGGTTAACTCAATTTTTATTTAAAAAAAAAAGTCAGATAGAACCGTATAATTCTAAGCTCATAATACATTGTGTAACTTGTGTTGAAATGTTTCACAAATGAATGTCGTCCCAAATTGAACATGGTGTTTGCATGAGTGCATTTTTAGGGAAAAGTACAAGCAATTCATACAGACCCAGCTGACCTAAAGTTAAAAAACACAAATCCTAAAGCGTTTAGGATAAAAGAGGGTAGTTTTGGAGAGGGGGGTCAGGGGGTGTTGTGGGAGACAGGGAGCCTCCTTGAACTGGAGCAGAGACTGGACTTCCCAAACCCCTTATAAGGCATTTCCCTTAGAGAAATGGGAGGGGGGATCAACAAGAACGATGCAGGATATTCTCACAGGATGTGATGGCTGGAAAGCAGCCGAAGCTGTACAATGTGGAGGGAAGAGTCAGCTGAGAGGAGTTTTTGCTTGCGGTGTTTGCTTGTGTACAGTCGATCTTTGAGTGGGTCTGCTCACTGAGGATGTGAAATCAACATGGTCAGAAGGCTCTCCAAATACTAGTAATCAGCTGAACATGAGGTAAATATACTGTCCTGGATCAGTTCTCTACTTTAAAGTGCTCAAGCTTCCTGTTGTTGTGATTGGCTTTGTGTTGTTGTTGTTGTTGTTGTTGTTTTGGGGGGGGGCATCAGATGGGAATATGCTGTTTGTTGGAATGTACATGATTACAAAATGGATCCAATATTTTGTAGAAGGGAGTGTTGAGCTTTCAGGTAGCTGACATTTGGCCACATGTATGAAAAATGTTCAACATTTTCTCAAATTTCTCATGTCTTTTATTCTGCAGAGTAACGTGTGAGAAACTGCCTGTATTTACTGTATTCCACATCATTTTGCAGATCTACACTTTGGAATGAAGTTATGCAGCTTTTTGCTTTGCATTAATTGACAGATTACTTCCTAACCTAAACTGTGAACTGTTAATATAGAGAAGTGGTTGCAACTAGTTGCATGCTACTGTTTGCATGTTGAAGTTGTGTGTATTGATTTTAAGGGCATATCAGATGAACTTTACAATGCTCTGTGTTAATTGCTGATAAAGTCAAACACTTTTCAGTAGCACTGGTTGCATGCTAAAGTTGTGCTTTCAGAAAGTGGTCCTCATTTGCCTAGAGTTTGAACATACTTACAAACATAAAATAAGAACACTTTGATGAATGTCAACATTGATTTGAATTGGCTCTTTATACCCATTTTAAGAACGAATCAGTTTGTCCACGAGGTTCTTGTATGAGCATCTTACATGAACTCTGGTTTACAATACATTCATAACACGAGCTTTAGAACAGCTACATGGCACATTGAATACTGTACTATGATACTTATATAGAGCCTTCATTAGGATTTCATGAAATACTTTCGTGACATTGCAGTGGAACAATAGGTGAGTTTATTGAGCAACAACTCCAAAATATGCCTGGGGTTTAGCCATGACAATCCATCTGTGTTGTCTAGCTGTTTGTAAGACTTTGTTTTACCTACCCTTCCATGTGCTTATCATCCTCTTCTCATTACTTCTCTCCTGTGGGTATTTACCATCCTCACATTATTACTGTGATACCATTGCTTACTCTAGGAGGGGAACGTTGAGGAATTGTTTTAGCAAGTTTCTGTAAAATAATAAATGACAGCTTCTGCTTCTTACGAGATGAATCACAAAGGTCTAGCAAACAATCTCAGAACTATTTTTACTATCACAGCTATTTCCAAACACTAACTTGGTTCTCTGAATCGATTAAATATACGCAGAGCTCATGGAAACCCTTTAGCTTTTATGGCTTAGTCATTCTTTCTCAGTACTACCAGCACTACCACTATATAGAGTGATATAATGGAGAAATGTCACACCAAACAAATGACAAAAAGTCCCTTTGTATTTCAGCACATAAATAGCTTGTCATAAGTCAGTGTCACACAGTAGGTAGGGCTACTTCCCTCTTCCTTCCCTTTTGAGCCTATCATATCACCTTCAGCGTGCTTCCTGCATTCATGTGTTTCTTACTAATTTCATTTGGGCTCTTCCTGTCCTGCAGCACCATGGCCGGCTTCCAGCTGCTCTTCCCGCTTTTCGTCAGCTATGTGGCAGCATCCTTGCATCCTCCACGCCAGCTCCCTCCATGCCAAGTTGTAAGTAAAACTAAGGCAGCAGACAGACATAAATGCCATTTTAAAATTGGACTCCTGATTTTGCTGTTTTAATGCATGTACCAGACACAGTCCTTACATTCACACTTAAATACGTATGGTATGTGTGTGGGGTTTTTAATCTGTTGTTTGTTTATTTTTATGTGTTACCCATGGCAATTGAGATGAAGTACCTAATATATCAGGTACTTGAGGTATTTTCAAATGATCTATGGGCAGTTAGTGTAACTAAAATCGGACTTTCTATTTGTTGTTTTGTCCTGTGGTGTATGATGCTTGTGCACAACTGTCTTTTGCGCATGGACTGTGCATTTTGCAGCATGCACTGTATTCCTTGAGCTTGTTGTTTTGTCCGGTCTCTGTTGCTGCGGTTGTCTTGTTGTGTGGATTGTATTGTTTGTATCTTTTCTTTCTTCCTTTAAAAAAAAAAAAAACTTCTATGTGTTACCTGCCAAGGGACTTCGGATGTAAATTAGCAGTCTTGCTAACTCTGGCATATTTACATTTAGTAACTACTAATGTTCATTAATATGCACTGTCCCTTTCAAATAAATAAATAAATGAAATGAAATGAACACTTGTGACCTGAATAGATTTGGTTTATTGGTTTTAGCTCCAATGTGTACATCCAGTTGAACCATCCTGCCTATAGACTGGCATGCTTTATCATTTGGACAGTGAAACATTATTTGATGATTTGGCTCCATACTCTTCCTACTTTGGATATGATACAGTGACTATGAGGAACCACAACCCTTTTCTACATGATGCCCCCACTTCAGTATTTTGGACAATTAAAGTAGTAATCCACGAGATCCTTGTTTCTTTTGTTGGTCTCCATCTTTGGTGCTAAGCGCTCATTGCTGTGGTGTTTCTGCACTGCACTTCCCAGAGATCACCTGTCAGTCAAACAATGTGTCCAGTACTGTGACTCTTTTTCCTTGGATTCTCTGTTGATGAAGTTTGAGTTTCTGTAGGTGTCGCTCTTTTCTTTGTCTGTTCAGCCATGGTGGCTATCACTGCTCATGCTAACTACCCAGTTCTTCTTCTATTTATTCCAAACAAACTGCATCACTTCCTGTGCACCAGGAAAGACCTACCTACCAACTGGGTGTTTAGAACAGCAAATGTAAAAGCTTTAGGCTATAGGTTGAATCACTGTTGTGTTATAGCAATCAGTGATAGAGAGCAGCAAAACAGACGTTTATTCATATGAAAAGGTTGTGGATTGTTACTTGAAAATTGGATGTGGATTCAGTTATGGCCATGATTGGTTCAGTAGCCCATACTGTCTCTGAGTAATTTTGAGTGTAGTCTCAGCTGAATGCTGATAGAGATCCACTGAAATTCAAAAAGACTGAAAGAAGGCTGAATATAGTCTTCACTGTCATTCATGTGTACTGAAATGGGGGGACAATTCAATCTAATCCAATCTTGCTGTAAATACCCTGAAATTGAAGCTGAAAGTCTGTAATTTTACCTCATATGGTAGTTATTGTTTATTTTCATATACAGTACAAAATAATGAGAATATGGAGCCAAAACATCAGTGAGTGTGTCGCTATTGAAATATGTATGGAGTTTGCTGTAGAATGGTTTGTTTACAACCTCGTCAAACATTTGATTATGATCAGAAAATCAGATTTTGTCAAGTGGCTGTGCTGTGCCGATGAATGCATTACAAATGAGGATATGCATCACAAAAGACATGCAAGGGTCGCATTAAATCTCTCCCAGAACAATCTAGGATTTTACAAATAAACTTTCAAATGAATATTTTTGATTTTATTTGCTTTATTCCCATCTAGTTACAATATTACTTTACTATGGCTGAACCTGAAGTAAACTCCAACATCCCACATGGATCTGATATTATTAATACACTCCAGATGTAGGATCACTGATAATACCTCTATTATGTTTAATATTCATAGTTATATAAAAGGCACACAGTTCTTAGATCACCCTCTTTCTGTAAGACTGTGATTAAGGGATCACAGCATCTTTTCTTCATGTTATTCTCTATTTGTGAGAAAAGGTAATTCAATACTCCAAAACAAACAAAACTAAATATTCCACCCTCCAATTGTATTTGACTCATCTTTTATCAGATAGTAGAAAATAAAACTGGAAAGAAAAGAGAGATGTGATGATATAACATGATACATGATTTACTTAATTATTGTGGTTAAAAGCCATAACAGATGCTTGTTTATATTCAGAAGAGAACTCTGATATGAGTTTGTTCATGGCCCGGATTGTCAGGAATGCCACTGACTTCAAATACCACAAGTATGCCAAGAACCTAAATGTACTTGGCTTGAGAGAAATAAAAGAGAAGGAGTCAGTTTTATGAGCTGTTTTTCGAGAGGGGGTCTCTGGCCATATGGTTTCAGTTATAAGCTACACTAATAAGTTAAATATTTGAATCTATTATGGAAAAAGTGGGGAAAAGATGACAAAAACTCTCTGGGTTGGTGTAACAAGGGTTGGTGTCAACTGAGTAGGTGGATTTTCTTTAAAATAAAAAAACTGAAAAAAGGTTTTATATGTCATATCTTGAATGAAATAGCTGAGAATTAATGCTATTATTAACCGATGAATAGCAGTTTCACTTGGCACTTTGAATTGACTAAATTGAAAGTGAAATGCCCCTAGTAAGAGTGGTTTGTTTTATGAGGAGAATACACCATTATAAACCTCAGAGGACTCTCTGGCTGCCAAGAACGTAGATACACTGACTCATAAAACCACCCTCCACATGTGCTTTAAACATTTGGTCTGTATTGTGTCATGGTCAAGCAATTTGGGAGTGTGCTGAGATAATCAGACTTGTGTGTTTGTCTTTCTTTGTTCGTAGGTCCAGATGGATGTGTTTTGTAGCGATCTTAGCCTAAGAAGTGCACCAGTCAACCTTCCTCATGGTATCCAAATGCTGGACCTCTCACGTAACATGCTGCAAAACCTTACCCATGAAACTCTAGCGTTTCATACCAGCCTCCATCATCTGAATCTTCATTCTAACAAGATCCGCTTCATCCAGCCTGGTTTGTTCAAAGAAATGACGAATCTAAAAGTACTAGACCTGTCCAGGAATTATCTAGATGTTTTTGCTCTCTCCAAAACCAACATTGGGCCTCTTACAGCTGTGGAGTCACTTGATCTTTCAAGCAATGGGCTGTATACAGGGATGACAGACTATTTCTTAGGTGAATCTCCATCACTGGCAAACCTTTCTCTGAATGGCAATAGCATCACCAAAATAGCAAAAAACACTTTTTGCGGATCCTTGGCCTTGAGAAACATCAACCTCCACAACAATGTGATCTTGGAGATTGAAGATGGCGCATTTGACTCTCTGCTCCATCTGACTGAACTTGATTTGTCCAAGAACTCAATCACTTGCATCACAGACTTTAATCTCTCTCAGTTAAAAGTGCTTAATCTCAGTAAGAACAGCATGGAGACTTTCCAAACCACAGACTCAGATATAGTGTATGAACTCCTCTACCTTGATCTTAGTGAAAACAAAATTCCTTATTTTCCTCTTCTCCCTAGAAGGAACAAGCTCATGTACCTGGATGTTTCACGAAACCAACTCCGGAGTATCAATGTTACAGGAACAGTGGAGGAACTGGCAAACTTCAGGGACACATTTTTAGCTCATACTCCATCTGGTTTAAGCACCAGACATCAAGTCTTCTCAAATTTGTTATACCTGGACCTGAGCTACAACCAAATCAAAAGCGTACCACAGTCCTTTTTCTGCAGTATGATATCAATTGAGGTCCTGAATGTGAGCAATAACTGTATTGGGTCATTTTTTGTCGACCAAGAAGGCCTTCTAGAGAATGTGAAGATCCTAGATCTCAGCTATAATTCCCTGCAGAAACTCTCATTTGGGGAAAACACTCTACAATCACTGGAAGAGCTCTTCTTACAAGGAAACATCCTCACCACCCTGGAGCCTCGAACATTTCAAAGACTTCCAAGTATCAAATACCTGCAACTCCAGCAGAACAATCTGAAAATCTGTGTCTCACAGCTAAAACAGACCAAACCACCCTTGAAAGACCAAAACCACCACGATCCTCCAGGTTGTGTCTCCTTTTCCTCTATTCTGACCTTGCAGTTCCTCTACCTCTCTGAAAACAATCTGAAGGCTCTGCCTGAGAATGCGTTTTACAACACCCCTCTGAAGTTACTGGACCTGTCCCTGAACCCAGGGTTAGATATGGACCCGAATTCCCTCTCTGGTCTTGAGAATTCCCTGGTTCACCTCTTCCTGAGGGAAAACAACATTTCCAAACTGAACACAGACCTGTCCTCACTGAGCAGTCTCAAATTTGTAGACCTGTCGACCAACCAGTTAACCACTCTCCCCCTGTGGAACAAAGAGTCCTCCATCGAGTCACTGAACCTGCGAAACAACAACCTGGTCACCCTGGAGTACAACACAGTGCTAGCTCTGGAGCGCTCACTAAAAACCCTCTACATGGGCTCCAATCCTCTCAGTTGCTGCAGCAACCTTCGTTTCCTCCACATGGTTCAGCGCTCTGCTGTGGTTGTTCCAGACATTGAAACTGTGACTTGCGTCTACCTGCAAGACTCAGAGCCAGTCAACATAGAGAGGGTGACTAACGAAATGTGTCATACTCTGGACAGTAGAAGTGTGAGCATAATTGTCATTGTAGTGATAGCGCTCGTGTTGATTATAGTGCTGGGGCTGCTGGCTAAGTTATGCCACTCAAGGAGACAAAAGCACAACAGAAGCTTCAATGCTTGATGACTGTCCCCAAAATGAATGTGCAGAATTGAACAGTGGACATAGAGGGACATGAGGGAATTTATAGTCTGAATTTTTGCAATTTCTTTTCTATTGCGAGAAGGTGGGTGGTTTTTTTCTAGCCACAGCACACACAAAAATAAGTTTCCATTAATTTATTGGATGTTAAAGGAAAAATCCACCCAAAACTTAAAACACTTGAAACTTAACAGCTATTGGCAATGTATCTTGCCTTTCTGGGCCCATTTTGTTGTTTGGTGGTGTGTTTTTCTTGTTCCTGTGGATAAGTGACCAATCATAGACAATGTGACATCACATCAAGATATTTCCAGCACAGCTACAATGGAGTTTGACAGCAGAAAATGTTTCAGCTATCTGAAACATCAACAGTAAACGTAAGGTTTTGGTGTCAGTCCCTCAGAATCAAAGAGCGAGGGCTTCTTTCTAGAGCTTCTTTCCACTTTGCACCGACGTTCAACAATCATACAGGGAGAAATCCATCGTAGAAGAGGCAGAGATACCAATTTCTCCACTGACAGTAGCCTCAATAGACCAGAATGCAATGCAGGCACAAGACGTGTTGCGTTTCACTAATCTAAATCACTAACTGAGGTAGAAGTAGACGAAGCAGGTTGTACACCAACAGAGTAAATTACAACACTTCATCACAAAATAACTGGAATACATTGAACATCACAGATTGATGATATATGACAGTGTAAAAGTATCTGAGGGGGGATTTTTCCTTTACGATGAAAATAAAGAACAAAACACTACCAAAGATGAATCAAAATGCTCTTTATTCATGAATCATGAATGAGGATTAGATTAAATACAAGTAGTTGTGATTCACCTCATGTAGGTTGAGTCATTTTAGGTGACTGCACAGTGTCCAAGATAATTATTTTTTAAAGCAATATCAAGATTTCCTTTTACCAATGTAGTTTGCACTTTAATTTCCTTTTGTGCATACCTTGCTTTTATTTGTGTGATCGTATCTGTGACTGTTCACACTAAGAAATGAATTGTGCTAGCATTCCAAGCAGAGGTTTGTATGTCGATATAATTTATTGTAATTTTTTTACTATTGAGATTGAGCTGGTCATTCTAAATAGTATATTTTCTGTATTGAAACAATGGGAAAGCTCCAAAAAGGGGAACACAGAGCAAGGTTGTCTCACAATTTGATCCCGGTCCTGCAGGGGAACATGTGGTTTCTCTGGACACGATATAATTTAATTTGACATTAAAATGTTTCTATACCCATAAGGGCCAAAGGTCAAAGCTGGAAGAAGCACTGAAATTAATAACTGTGATGCCCCGCAATACAATCATATGAATAAGAAATACAGTGCTGTACTGCTATAGATATTTTCTCTGGGATCCACATTTTATTATATATACAATTGTATCACGCTTGATTATAAAGCCCAAATGCTGATGTTTATTATTATTATTATTATTATTATTATTATTATTATTATTATTATTATTATTATTATCTACAAGTCAAGCTGATTTGTTATGTCTTCTCATACTGGGACTGACCTCTGTAAACAACGTAAGCAATGTTTGTGAATCAAATGAAGGCTATTTTCTACCCTTAAAGACTGTGAGAAAATGTGATGGTCACTCAGAATTTCTTGTGTGGCAAAAACACGTGTAAAAGCTAATAGCTTCAAGTGATATTTCATTGTGTCATAACAATTTGGAGTTTTTTGCAATATTGGCAGTCCTGGTTACCCGTGGTGAGGCTTTTGGTAACATTCTACTTGAAGCCCATAAGGCATTATAAGGCATCATAATCACATTATAAGCATATTGTGAGTACATGATCATTATTATTATCAGAGCATACTTTATGGGGAAACTGTGTACTTAATGACATCATATTAAATGGAATGTAATTTTCTGATGTTTGTCTTTATGATCACATTGTACTAAAAGTTTATCTAGGCTTCTAATGGGCTTATCATGTGCTTGTAATGCACTTCAAGTTGAGTGTTACCATTTCTTTTTCAAGTGCAAGTCCGAAAACGATTCTTTAGCAAAGATACAAACAAGTGGAGAGATAATATTACCGTATTTCATTCTGTGTTCTTTTGTGTCCTTTTCAAAAAAGTGCCATAGACAGTCTGAAAAAAAGCCTGAATGTTGATGAATTCCGCAAAATATATCTCAAGTGAATGCAAAAGTTGGATTAGATAATGCCACAGTGTTCAGGCATGCAAAACTGATGTCAAGGCTTCTGTAACTATCCATATTACCTGTAGTACTATAGATGCAGGAGGAGATCTCCATTCACTTTATTCACTCTGGCAGCCATCTTGGTTTGACTGATGAAAGAGAGTGGCAGGAAGTAGAAGCACCCATGGACGACAATGTTGTAACTTTGCTATAATACTATAACTACTTCAACAACCAAAGCAATCAAAATAACAAACTACTGTAATTGCAACCTCTTATACCAAGGCTTGGGAGAATAATCAATTCTGATTGGCTGGACGGTGTTCTTTTTAGGATATATGCACTGCAAAACATACACAAGCTTAAGTATATGTCTGCCAAATGTTTTCTAAAATGATTTGAAATAGAACTTAATACAATACAAGCATTTACAGCAAGCCAGTAAAGACAGACTAAGACCAGGGTTATTTGTTGGATATTTGCTAGCTTACTTGCAGCAAAAAAAATTCATTTATGAACTTTTGTAATGTGTCAGTTTGGCCAAATTGTGTCACTTTATAATCCAAATAGACTTTGAAGGAATGTCTTTTTTTACTTTCATTTTGTTTCCATTTTTCCACAGCATGCCACACACTCCACTTGTTTCTTCGTCCGGGGGAGTGAAGTAGTGGTTCAGTCAAACAAAATCTTGATTCTCAAGGTTTCAAGGTTTCATTCAATACCTTTTACAGCAGAAAGAGTGAAATTTGTCCTCTGCATTTAACCCATCCTGACTAGTCAGGAGCAGTGAGCAGCCCGACAGGCGCTCACTTCTGATGCTCAAACTGTAGACTGGTAGAATACTATTATGTAGCAATGTCTGGTATTATTTATCGTAATAAATGCAGTTGATATCACAAACCATTTTTCAGCTACATGATGTATATTGTAATTTTTTCCTATCGCGAAATTTCATTCCACATAATTTTGTCACACCGCTAACTGTAGTCCCTGAAAAGTCGTTTGAACTGTTTCAATACTTAAAGGAATTGGCCGGTCTGCTAAGACCCCAGGTTAATTGTTGACATGGTCTATGTCGAGATGTAAATCAGCCATGATTTTTGTTCAACTCACCCTCTCTTGCAGTGTACCCCGGCGTTCTGAAATTTGGCAGTTGGCCAGTCATTGAGGTCCATTGTATTCCAAACGAGTGTTTAGCAGCTCCCATAGCTGTGTCTTTGTTATGTCCAACACAAGTAAGCACATACGAACTACCCTGGCTAGGTGGTTTTCTCCAATAGTGCTCACAAACCAAGAAATAAACATGTTTAGATTCCGTGTTTACACGCCACTGCGCATGCGCTGGGATTCTGTGTCAGACGGGCCGTGAGCATGTAACCTGACTCTGCTGAGCATGCGCAGTGGCGTCTAAACACAGAATCCCAGCGTCTCAGCGTCAGAGTCCATGAGCATGCGCAGTGGCCATGGGCATCACTAGACTTAAGACTGCACTGGGGCACAGCTGGGGCACAGGGAAACCATGCGAGCGCGTAATTTTTTGAGCACTTATTTAAAGTAAAAAAGCATAAATAGTGCTTTAAACTATACAATCAGA
>OMLI01091997.1:0-15042 GCA_900302605.1 Rondeletia loricata
ACGTGATTAGGGGTTGAATCAATATGGTCCTCATCATTCCAAACCACGGACATTGCGAGAGGGGTTGAATGGGTTCCTGAGTCCAGTCATATACGAGGTTTTTACCTAGTCTAGTTTGTAATACTTGTCTTCTTATCTCATCTATTTTCACCAGTTTAAACTTGCATTTATAACCACTATTTGATCCGTTTCTCTAGCTGCTTCTTCTCTGTAATCATCAAGTTGAATAATTAATTATGACTGTCCAGATAACCTGGGTTACAAATACATCAATCAAACATCAATTACATCACTGATATGAATGTTCTCTTCATTCTGGCGTTGATTTCTAACATGAAAGAACAGCCACAAAAAAAAAAACTACTTTTGTTACAGGGTCCGTCGTATAATCATTTCCGACCTAAACCGCTTCAGTGCGCGACAAATCGTATTTACCGACTTCGCAGCCCGGATGTAGGAGCTTACGAAGAGCACGTGAAGGCAGCCTGCCGTCCTCTTCCGCCCGCTCCGAAGTCGCGCTCGGCGTGAACAGCCGCGCGAGCTGTGCACGCACGGAACACGTGCGTGTGCAGGCACGCGTCTGGTGTGTTCCCGGCGTAAGTTTCCGAGGTGACGTCAGGTCTGTCAGACTGGGCTGGGCAGCAGGGAAGAGCGGCTTGATGAAACTAGCGGTGCGAGCGAGGAGGTTTTATGCAAGGTACACTGCACGTATTCAGGGCGTCCGTAACAGAAAACCGTTTCATCAACAAGACCAAGTAAGCCGTCATAGTAACTTTTCTTACGCTCGTCTTCTTCTATTCTGTGAGTAGCTCGCTAGTAGACTAACGTGAACTTCAGTTGTGCTATCTCGAGCTAGCTAGCTGTCGCAGCCACCAGCGAATTCCACCAGGGAGTTAGACTGGGGCCATGGCTAGTACCTGGAAACAACATATGGCATGGGACTGGGAGCAGACTGGGGCCATGGCTAGTACCTGGAAACACAATATGTGGCAGGGACTGGGAGCAGACTGGGCCATGGCTAGTACATGGAAACACAATATGGCAAGGGGAGGTTTAAGCACCGGTAAAGCATTGTAAATTACTGCCGTATGACATGTTCGGTCAATGTAAGAAACGTGAACTTAAATTTACAATATTTAAAAAGTGTTGTGGTTGAGTTACACCTCTACAGAAATGCCCTTTATTGCAGCAAGTAGAATGAGCCCAAACAGAAGCAACATGAGCCAGTCTCATCTAGTTGTCATGTAAAGTAATGTACGCATCTGTGTGACGATACCGGGAAACTCGTAAGGCTAGATTCAAATCAACACGAGTCTGTGAAGCTGTCAGACACTGGCTGGCTGCACGACGTCAGTTTTGACAGCTCTAGGTGTGCGTGTTGTTTTGGTCTGGCCCTGCTGGCTGGGCGGGGCGGGGGAGGGGAGGAGCGTTGAGCTACACTCAGCTGACAAGCAATCTCATGTTACCTGGTCATTGCATTGGATCAGTCTGAGACGTTACTGTTATTATTCTGCTATTGTGTAATCATTAGTGTAATGTTAAGAACAAAAGACAAACTTGTGCAATGGGAACAACATGTGGACGACACAGGAGGAGGAAGAGAACCAGACTGTGGTGGAGGATGTGAAAATGCTTTGGACTATTAACCTTTAAAATTGCTGTGTAAGAACTGACTTTGTTGGACTTCTTTGATTAAGCAGGAGGTGTTTTCCTCCCATTTGAGGGTGTTGGCAAGAGGTCAGAGGTCAGTCCTCATCTCCACAGTTTTGAGCTAGTTTATCCCTAGGTTGTTGTTGGCACACTATTGGTCTATATTGCATAATACAGATGATGCATATATGCCCCTGTGATCTTTGAAACTCTCCAATATAGCCTCCGTAATAGTGTTTAGGTACGGTTGTCATATGGACAGCCCTGTATGGAATCATTTCTAAATAACAAGTAAAATGTTGTGTTGCATATACAGAGCCCAATTTTTTTGTCCCATGTTTTTCTTCTGTAGTGCAATTCTACTTTTCTACCACAGTTCATTTCTGTGGCTTTGTTTTGGTGCACAGTGTCCTCTCTGTGTTGTGTGAGTAAGTGATGTTTGTGAGTAAGCGATCTGCAGTTGTTGTTGCTAGGTCTGGCTATTGTTTGGATATTTTCAGTGTTCATACTGGTGTTGGTATCATGAATTTGATACCAATATACAACAATTCCTTTTTTGATGCCCTGAATAAATAGAAGCATTTAGGTGTAAATTTGTTTTCACGAATCCAGCAATTTGCTTCTGCAAATGAACACATCAGAATATTTCATTAGAGTCAAGTGTCCAATTTTATAGCTATTGACATCACTTTTTTAAATGATTTAGTTAATGTGGTAATGCTAGATATGTTAGATTCTTTATGTCAGTCATATGCTTAGTTTTGATGAATGTGTTGCTTTGTTACATTTGCTAGCATCGCAAGCTAGCTTTGTGACAATAAAATAAGCCTGCAATACTTTTTGTATTTTCAGTTCCCTCCCTTCAAACGTTTATTTAACCTTTATTTAACCAGGCAGGTCAATTAAGAACAACTTCTTATTTACAATGACGGCCTGGCGAGAGGGCGGCATTTCTATTTGTTTGTTAGTTGCATTTCTAGTACTATGTTGTGTTTTTATGAGTTTATTTCATTACTTTTTTAGTTGTATTATTTATGTCACACGTGGACTGGTGTTTTTACAGAGGTCAGAATTTTGAAATGGGAATGTGAACTTAGGAACCAACAGGAGATTAGTGAGGAAGTCTGGATTTACATTGTCACTGAAACTCACAAAGTGACAAATGCAAATTCTTGGAGCCGCTTCTTCAATGGAGAAAATAACATGCATGTTAAGACTAGACTACAGAACATACAATTTAATGAAAGGTGGACAATTTGGAGAGAAAAAATGGAAGAAAGCTGGGCTTGAACATTTGATAAACCTTTGGTCTTTTATCCTGTCTGGACTATTTGAACTGCACCCATGTATACAGTACGGTTGTAATGATGATTACTCTTGTAATGGTTGACTCGTGAAAGGAAAAAAGAAAGGGGAGAGAAGAGAAAAAGAAAAGGGGAAGAAAGGAAAGAAAAGGGAAGAGAAATGTTTGCGTATAATTGTACTCATGCATATTCTTTTCAATAAAAATATAAGTTGCACAAAAAAAAACTGACATTGCTCCATCCTTGCAGGATATTTCTCTTATTATTGCTGTTTTGTTATCTCTCTTCATACATTGCATCTGCGTGACATCTATTTCAGAGGTGATCAGAACGGAGTAAGGGGCATAATAAAGAATTAAGTAGCTGTCTAAATAGTAAACACTTTATTATAGGATGACTGTAGTTCTTTTCCATTTGATTGATTCATTGTGCATTTTTGTTTGGTTTTCCAGCTCTATTCCATCAAGTTGGGGCATTGTTGGGTGGTGGGGAAGGCCTAGTCCCCCACCTTGATCAGGCCAGACACCCCACAGCTCCCCACCCCTGGACAGACAAGGAGCCATGAGTACAGGCAAGCCTAGTGGACTCAAACCTCCCAGCAAAATAGGCCGCCCAGCTGGGGTGCCAACGAGGACATCCCCCCCCTCTGGTGAGAACCAGCAGACATTTTTCAAATAATAGATGAGGTACAATAACTGTGGAGGATATGATGAGTAATTCTGTATTATTTTAGCTTTCATAATGTTATGCCAGAACGTAATGAGTAATGATCACACTCAATTCAGCCGTATCTGGAATGTTTGCACACACATAGACCACAGACAGTCCTAAACAGGAAACGTAAGGGAAAATACTGCTTTTTCCATTTTTTGATGACTTCCTTTTTCACCTCTATTGTACTTAATCCATATTTCATTTTCTGTTGCATAATTTGTGGTCATACTTAGCCAGTTGATACATACAGTGATGCATTTCATGGCTACAGTGAGCAGGATCTATAACAAGTAATTTGTACCCCTTTCCTCTAATGCTGGGGACACATTACACGTTTTTCAAGCCCGATTTGGCAACGATTTGAGATCGGGCAGAGTCTGCAGTAGTCCAGGGTAGTCCAGGGTTGTCCAGGGTAGTCCAGGGTAGTCCAGGGTTGTCCAGGGTAGTCGCGTTGTAAAGTCTGTAATCGTTATGTGTGTGGGAGTGAGTTGGGTTCAAGCCCCCATGACAGCATCCACCCTGCTGAAGTGTCCTTGAGCAAGACACTGAATCCCTACCAGCTCTGGGAGTTACTGGAGCTGGTAGCTGACCCTGACCTCTGACCTCCCTGTGGAGGAGGGCAAGCAAAAAGGTAAATTTCTGCTATGAGGGACCAATGGAGCATCACAAAAGAATTGAGGAGAAATTATACAGATGAGCAAAAAGCTCAATCAATAATTCTGGTATTTTCCTTTTGCTAATTGTTAGTAGTGTGGTTCATCAACCTTTTTGTAAAGGATCATTATTGCTGCAGAAGAAGAGATGCCATGGTGGTTATTGCAGTGCCCTGTAGTTAGATGATAGTCAAAAGGAGTATAATATATAATAAAAGCATAATTGTTATTCCAGGTACTCCAAAGCCGGTTCCTCCAGAGAAGTCCCCTGGCGGTGTGACCTCCCCAACCCAGGATGGAGCTGGGGACTTTCAACTAGGAGAGAGGGTCTGGGTCAATGGCAACAAGCCTGGGTATGTGCAGTTTGTTGGGGGCACACAGTTTGCCCCTGGGCAGTGGGCAGGCATTGTGCTGGATGAGCCTATTGGGAAGAACGATGGGTCAGTGGCAGGGGTCAGGTACTTCCAGTGTGAGGATGGGAGGGGGATATTCACGCGGCCTTCAAAACTATCCAGGACTGCACTTCCAGAGAAGGAGGCGAACGGGGGGCAGGCCAGCCCAGCACAAGGAGCCTCTGCAACAAGCGAGTCCGCACCTACTGGCACTACCTCAACTGGTAACGTCGAGCAAAATTAGCAGTGAAAATGCAGATAAATATTGACAGTAAAATTATTTTGTGCAGTGGTGGCAATGCTGGGCAGCTAAATGAATCTGTGCAGCATAAATTAACCATCATATTTGCAAGATTTGTACTTGTTTTGTTACACCGTGTAAGCACACTGAAGATTGTATTATTGGTTCAGTTCAGGGTACTGGCATAAAGACAAGTGGCACACTGAACCGGACGCTCACAGCCAGCGAGTCAGTGTCTAACCTTTCAGAGACAGACTCAGTCACGAAGAACAGAAGAGAGCTACGGCTGGGAGACCGCGTGCTGGTAAGACGCTCAGTGTTTGAACCCATCCTTAAATTGCAAACCAAGATTAACAGTTGGCTTTTGAGCAGCAATAATTATGCTGTCTTACTGTTTTTGTGTCTGTGTGTAGGTGGGGGGTACCAAGGCAGGAGTAGTACGGTTTCTGGGAGAGACAGACTTTGCCAAAGGAGCGTGGTGTGGAGTGGAACTAGACGAACCGCTTGGCAAGAATGATGGCGCTGTTGCAGGGACCAGGTAAAGCATGACTTGAGACATATAAAGTCAACTAGCAACCTGTAGGATATCAGTTTTTATTCCACAAGTGACAAAGATCCATTCTAACACAATTCTGCAATTACTTTTAAGGAAAATGTTGCCAAACCAGTAGATATCAGTTTTTCTGTTGAAGTTTCAGTCTGTGCCTGACTGTATAGTGCAACTCCTCTTCCTGTTTTCTTCTCAGATACTTTCAGTGCATGCCCAGGTATGGTCTGTTTGCTCCAGTCCACAAGGTGACACGTATTGGCTTCCCCTGCACCACCCCTACCAAGACTAAGAGCTCACGGAGGAGGTCCACCCTCAAGAAGAGCCCCAGCGCCTCCTCTATAAGCTCGCTCAGCTCTGTCACCTCCTCTGTCAGCGGCAAACCCAGCCGAGCAGGACTGGTAAGACGCACACAATGCTCTCCTCCAAATCCAATACTGTTGGGCTCTGTGCTTATCGGTCATGCACTCCACTCCAAAACTGTAAAAATCTTGTTGTAGCTTACTGTGATCCATAGCTGTAAATGCTTGTAATTTTGGGTGATCTAGGAAGTGAAGCTTAGCGTACTGTTGCTCTGGAAAACAGCATCAGCTAAATGCCTAAAATATAAAATGTGAATGTATCTGTCTCCATCCAGCTGACAGAGACATCCGCTCGGTACGCCCGTAAGATTTCTGGCACCACGGCGCTGCAGGAAGCTCTGAAGGAGAAGCAGCAGCACATTGAACAGCTGCTCGCCGAGAGGGACCTGGAGCGGTGTGAGGTTGCAAAGGCAACTAGCCATGCGGGAGAGGTGCAGCAGGAGCTGGCCCTGCTGAGGAAGGGACAGGATCAGGTCAGATACATGTACACATCAGTATACCAGCTGCTATCAAACAAGAACATAGGCTAACAAGTATGACTAAATCATAAACATGCAGTTTGTAATGCTAAAAACTGTTATCAAGCAGTTGTCAATTCATGATACTTTCACCCATGTCTTTCAATTGCTTGAAGAATCACTTTGCCAATTTCAAAGACTGTCTACCTTCTTTGTTATTAGGCTAAATGTGGCTATAGTCACAGAATCAAACTCTAAATTTCACTTGTGAAACTGCTTTCTTTCAACAGTATATCAGTGCCCTGTGTTATAGGATATAGCTTAGGTAGGCTAGAGCTTCATCTTTGAAATATTTACGCCCTGGCAGACTAGTAGCTCTAAGTCAGTAGGTCATCATGCTATAAGTGCTAAATATCAAGTTTTCTACTAATTTTATCAGTGCATTATTAGAGTACCGTGGTTGGCTACAGCTACTACTACTACTAAAATATTAACTTATTCAATTGACTATTATAATAATCAGATTATTAATGTATATATGAAATTGTATTTTGTGTGTGTGTTAGTATGCCGTGGAGATGGAGGCAAAGCTGGATCAGTTGCGTGCCCTGGTGGAAGCAGCAGATCGAGACAAGGTGGAGCTGCTCAACCAGCTGGAGGAGGAGAAGAGGTGGGTGGTCTGGGTGAACCTGTAGTCTGTACATGGTACATGGACACCATCAAATATGTACAGATACTATTATTTTCATAGAGGCGAAATTGAAAGAATATTACTATCCCCATTTGACAGGAAAGTGGAGGATCTACAGTTTCGTGTAGAAGAGGCATGCATCACCAAAGGAGACCTTGAGGTAACCAATAGTTTATATAGTCTGATTCCCATTCAAACACATGTTCTCTCTCTCTCTCTCTCTATCTATCTCTCTCTCTCTCTATCTATCTATCTTCTCTGGCCCACCTTGCAAAACGGAGTTAAGCAGAGTTCGACCGATTATGGGGGTTTCAAGGCCGATACAGATTTTTAAGAGTACAAAACAATTGATTGTAATTTATCAGCTTTTTTTAAATAAAAAAAATAGATAAAATTGTGAGTTTACGTTTACTCTGAATGAAATGTAAAATATACTAATCTGGAATTAAATACAATAAGATATAGCGGCACTCCTCCACTGGATTACTCTCATTTACTAACTTTTTAGGAATTTAAAAGAGTGGAATGGAATTTAAAAAAAAAATAAATTATCAGGCTCACATTGTTTTTATAATATTGTGTGAATGCTTGACAAATTAAGTGAATAGTCATTGAACTTTTTTTTGAAATTTTACTTTACCTAATTGTCAATATTCCAGATTTTTACCCCAAAATAAGATTAAGATTAAGCCCCCAAAATGAGAGGTCATCTCCGTATTTCCAACCTGGTGAACAGACCTTCAACCCTTGGTTGTCAGTTAACAAGACTCGTAGAGCTCATACTGGTCTTAGAACAGCTGTTGATTAAAATAAACTTATAGTAATAGTTTGGACCTGCAGCACTGCAAGTGAACTTAATAAGATTCACAAATTCTGCATGCATGAGGAGCAGATGGTCTGTGTGTATCGAATGGTGGAAGAGCACAGCACCAGAGGGGACGAACAGACACTAACTAAAGGCAGGAATATGCCCAAAATAGTACTAATTATGATTTAATAGCTAGAATTACAATAAGTAATTGCAATTGTGTCTAATGTTTAAATGCAGAAATATGATGTCATGATGTAAAAATGAAGGATTCAATTGTACGGTGGCTGCCTTGACTTCTATTGAGAGACAAACGTGCCAGTGAATGCTCTGATTGATTTTCAATGCCATAGCGCATAATTGGCACTCACATCCACTTATTTCTGATTATGCTTTCAAGCTGTAATCACCCAAACCCATAAATCGGTCGACCTCAAGCCCTACTGTATGTGACTTAACCTCAGTTTGGATTTTGTTCGGTTTAGCTTTAATTCCCAAAAATCTTTGCTCTCTGTTATCATTTTGTTTAATATCAAATTAAGCAACTCTAAAATGCTAAATAACTGGCCACTGATTAGCGTTACCTCTTAGCATTTCCTTTTGAATTATAAGAACTGGTGATTTAATCAATCGTTCATCTTGTTCGGACACTCGTCTCTCTTCCTGCTCCTTTATTTATTTATTTATTCATTCATGCTTAATTCATGTACTCTTCCTGCCCTGTGTTTTTCTACTCATTTGCAGCACTTGCATTCCCCTTCCCACTTCATCTTGAAAGCTCTTTGTGTCTGCCTTGCCTTGAGTCTTTTCATATGCTTTCTCTCTTTCCTGTATTGTCTGCATTCTCTTCACTCTTTGGAGAAATTGATGTCCGAAGGCTTACATCTATGTCTCTCCCCCGGACACTGGAATAGAAGCAAACAGGTGTCAGTAGAAGAGCGATGGTGTCATTGTTGGTGATATCCTGTCAGGCGAGAAGTATCTGAGGGATCTGGGAGCCAGAATGAGATGATCTAAATCTACTGGATTAGCTCCTGATAGTTTCCAGAACAGACTGAGCAAATGACTTAAGAATCAGTCTGATTTGGCTTAGGTTTGTTATTGGATTTAATTCTCATCACTAGTCCATTGTTCACAGCCCTTTGATATAGTTGAAACACTGGGACTCATCAGTATTTTCTTACTTACCGGTCTTCTCTTTTACGTCATGTCTTGTTGTCTTCTTTCTGTCTGTGGCACAAAGCTGGCATGTCAGTGTTGCATTGGTGTGTGTTCTCCTTCTCTTCCTCTTGCTCTCTCTTACTAACAGACGCAGACCAGACTGGAGCATGCCCACATAAAGGAGCTTGAGCAGAGCCTGCTCTTTGAAAAGACCAAAGCTGAAAAACTCCAGAGGGATTTAGAGGACACTAGGGTAATGCTGGAAATCTGTCCCAGTCCCACAGTAGGACTGGGTGATGCGCTTTTCCCCAGGAGGTTTAATAATGATAATGATGTGCTGCATATATTGAAGGCATCACAATATGCATATATTGTGCAAGTTGTCAGATGAACCACAAGTTGCTCCCCTAATGGCCTAGTCCATGATTAGCCTCGACAAAGGGATATTAACATCTCATTGGGCCTTGAGGACTAGAGAATTCACAGATTTAGCGAGCCCTGAACACCCCAATATTGATCCACTTGAATAGAGAGGACGGTAAAGAAAGAACCACCACCATAACAGAAACAGGCCTCTGGTGAAATTTGATTTGCCAGAGATCTGTTAATCAGACTTGGGCCAAATTGTAATTGGCGCAATGTGGCCGAAAAGACTGTCCTTAAACCAGAAGGACCAAGGTTTGAACCCCCATGAGATCAAGTGTCTGCCATGCTGAAGTGTCCTTCATCAAGTCACTGAATCCCTACTTGCACCTGGTTCTCTTTTTGGTGGCTGAACCTGTGCTCTGGTCTCCCTGTGGAGTGGTACAGGTAAAGAGCGTTTGTTTTAGCCTTCCTACTAGGTACCAGATGGGTGGAGTTTGGCATCAGGTTTGGATGTCAAAATGTTTAAACATCCATAAGAAAAGAAAAAGGAAATTTAGTGTACCTTCTATGATCAGGGTCCAACCCGACGTGTCGATAAAATGCTTGGCAAGAAATCGAGGACATCACTGTAGGGCTATTTAGGAGAGCAGTGCTCTTGCTGACAGTCATTCTTGCTGAGTGCTGTTTTTTGTGATGAGCCTGTCTATTAGCCTAGAGCAGGGATGGGCAACTATGTGCCATGGAGGGCTGAGAGTCTGCAGGTTTTCAGTCCAACCAAAGACTACACCAGGTGATTTCACTGATGAACATAGACAGGAGTAACTAATCAGTGAAATCACCTGGGCCGCGTTCGGAGTGTGTAGTGTGTATAGTGCGAGTAGTATCCCATTACGAACGCGGCCCTGGTGTAGTCTTTGGTTGGAATGAAAACCTGCAGTCAGACTCTCGACCCTCCATGGCACATGGTTGCCCATCTCTGGTGTAGAGTAAAACAGAGGGAAATCGATTCTTTAATTCTCAAAACACTGGCATAAAATTGCATTCCAGCGAGCAGTGAGTCTTGTTTTTATCTTAGACATGGTTAATCTTAAGCATTTATTCACAAATGGCCAGTTTCATGTCTGCCCATGCTGATAGGTGACATTCTCACCATTGTATGTGCTGCAATAAACTGGATGGTTGTCGATGGATGGTCGAGCAGAAAGGATTTAGAGACCTCTTGTGCAAAACACCCATAGGTGAGACAGCAGTCGGGCCTCTGGTTTACTGGGCAACAATCGTTGAGCTCTCTTGACAATAAAGCAAGATACATCGCTGTGATTGACAACTTCACTAACCCTATTTGAATTATTCTGATGGAGCTGAATCCCACCCATCTCGTACGCCAAGCGGGTTAAAGCAGTTGTTAATATTTATTTGCAGTTACTATTTGACCCAGCTCTACTGTCTATTATTCTCTTCTCTCAGTCCTTCTCCCTCTTCCTTGCCTTCATGCTTCCTTTCTACGTCATCCCTGTAGGTGGCCACGGTGTCTGAGCGGTCCAGGATCATGGAGTTGGAGAGGGAGGTAGCGGACCTGCAGCTCAGGCTCAGGGCCTCCCAGCAGACAGAGGATGCCGTGTCTCTGTCCCAGAAGCAGCTGAGCAACCTCAAGGCTCAGGCACAGTCTCAGGAGAAAAAGGTTGGTGGAGGGTGTCACAGACAGTGAACATTTTCCAACTCCGATGTTCTGCTGCGCCAGTACTGAGCCACAACTGCACAATAGTGTTAGCTTGTAAAATGCATTACTCATTGGTGTCAAGGTCATATAATTTATACCATGACGGTACGATTGTAGCAATTGGTGCAATTTCTATTTACAACTCCCTTTTTAGCCCTTATTTTAACTAGGGCAAGGTCCTTGATACAGTATGTGTGGTTTGTTTAAGCTACCACCATAATGCATAATTTATAGCTCTGCTCAGATGTATGTCTGTATGGGTCTCCCTGTCCCCCACTGTATGTTCTATATGTTCCCTACAGATCAGTGAGCTGAGTGTTGACCTGGAGAGCAAACAGAAAGAGCTTCAGTCTGTGCAGCAAGATAAGAGCTCTCTAGAACAGCAGCTAACTAGCCTGGTGAGAACACAGACACACACACACACACACACACACACACACACACACACACACAAACAAACACAGAGGATATAAGAAGGCAAGAAAATCACTACATAATAATCACGAATAATCACACATAAACAAATCTGTTATTGCTTCAGTGTTGTGTGGAGTATCGAAATATCTGATAATGTATTGTTCCTGCAGTACAGCGATACAGTTATGTGACATTCAAAAGAGGACAATGCTTGTAACTGTAGAGCGGCCCAGTCATTCTTTTCCCATGTTTACATGAAAACGTTTGCTCTTGGGCATCATGAAAGTGGCCCCGTTGAGAGAGGCAGCGTTTTATGCACAAAACTCACATGTTTTCTGGACATAGTCATCTTTCCCTGGCTAGCTCCAGGTGAAAGAATGCTACTATGCACAGTGTTTAGCTTGTAGTCAAGCTGCAGTTTCATCATTTCAGAGACAAAAGCTTGACCTAGCTGAGGACGAGAACAGAAGAACAGCAAAGATCATGCAAGGTAAACGTATCAGACTTTCATTTATCTCTACTGGAGACAATGTTAATGCACATTAGAAAATGCTATTTTTATTAAATTTGTCATGATGGACTATACTTTGGGACAAGGGCTGATAATAAATAATGTTAGGTGATGTTGTCCATTTGTTTTCTGTCAGAGCTGGAGAAGAGTGTGGAGCAGGTAAACAAAGACCACCAAACCCAGAAAGAGGAGAGCCATCGCAGAGAGAAAGAGCTCCAAGACCAGCTGACACAGGTAGGGTTACGTGTGTAGTCATTATTGTGTACAGTTTTCAGTGAGTGTAGTAAAGCATGATGTTGGTACAACACAAGACTTAATTAAAAACACGGAGGCATTGAAACATACAAAAGCCACACGATGATACCTTCCATCTGAACCGCATGTAATTGGTCTCCTTATTGCTGTAAGGATATTACTGCACACAAAAGAGCCTGAGAGGTCATGTTTCTTGTTCTGCAGTCTGTGAATTGAGTCGGACTTCTGGCTCTGCCTAACTGCCTGCGAATGCTGTATCTACATGATGAATCAGCTTTCTGGCATTTGCCAGATTTACCCACTTGACAAGCTTAAACTGCTTCTGGCTGTCAACAGATTTCAACCAATTATTGGTGGTATTCTAGAAAATGTATTTTAGCCATAGATGAAAAAAAAATGTACACTGAACATTTCACAACCAAATAATTTTTAAAGGTTTAAGGGACCCTTAAGTAATCGTTCCTTTCCTTAAATAGTCTTCCTTTAAATAAACTTCATTTCCAGGGTGCTTTCATTCAGACCTATTGAAGCACTCCCACTCTAAAGCTGACTATGGCTTCAGGCTAGCTTAACATTGTTAATACACATGCACACATTACCCTCTCCCATCTGAGTTTAATAAGTCTATGCAGCCAGCCAGTCCTCTTCTTTTATTCAAGCTTTACAACATTTTGCGAAGACTAACAGCTCTATGTGCTTTTCATCAGCAGTTGTTCAAGTATATTTCTCACATGGTTGCTTGCAATACTCACAAGGTATGATCAAAGTTATTTACAGAATCAACCATTAATCAAAGTAATATGAAAGGATACAATTATGTTACGTGTGTTGACTATTTAAAAGTAACATTACCAACAATAATAATAATTCATACCAGATTTCTTAACAGAATTACTGCTGTTCAACATTATCAATCAGCTATAATAAAATGAAGACTTGCTTTGCTGGCTCCATTAATGCCCATAGCTTATTAAGACCCACTTTGAAAAATTAATAAACCATATTGGACTCAAATTAAGATACAGAGTTTTATAAAAGTATTTCCTCAGGCAGGTTCTTCCAAAGTTTAAGTAATGAGGGACATTTCTTCTTTCAATATCTGTTATATGAATCTGCATGCTTTGGGCCTGGTGTATTGTCCACTGTGAAGATATCATGGAAAAGATAAAGATAAGAGTTATTTTACCTTGCATGCTCAGTCTCTCATGTTGATCTTTTTTTATTTAGTTTAATTTAACCAGATAGTCCTATTGAGATTTAGAATCTGTTTGCAAGGGATACCTGGCCTAGAAAGCAACATCAAGACAATCCTGAAAGTTACAGACCAACAACATACAACAAAAACAAAAAAAACAATCAAAATCACACACAAAAGTTAAGACCCAAGTCAAAATTTATACAAAAATATAAATCTTGGCTAAGAAAAGGAAAGACAGCTCCTCTAAGATTCTTCAAATATTTCACTTTTACATCAATTTGTAATGAATTCCACAAAGAGAGAGCAGAGTACATGAAAGCTGTTTTGCCTAATTTTGTTCTGACCTTAGGGCAAAAGACCCCCCTCCCCCCATGCCTACGTGTTTTTTAGAAATATAAAAGCACAAATACTAAGAAAGCGGACCCAGAATGGCCTTGTAGATAAAAACGCACCAACGAACATGTCTACAAGTAGACAGGCAGGCTCATAAGTCTTGGTTCAGAATTTGTAATGGCCACTATGGGGTGATGTGAAGCTAAACGTAGTTATTATTGATGACCCTTTATGTTTTTCAGGCTACTGAGAAGTCAGAGAGGGCAGCCCAGTCACTTGAGCAACTGACCAATGAGAAGACTGCACTGGAGACTCAGGTAAGCAGGAGGAGCTAAATGGAAATGTATGGGGTAATATGTAGCTACAATAGAAGACTGTGAATCCCACTGTCCCTGATGTCACCATGTTGTCATTCATATGCAAATATCAATCCTTCATTTATTCCTTGGTCTTCTTGTTTTTATGGCAGTGGTGGTTCAGGCATTTGATCTATTCAGTGTAAATGTTTCTTATGTAGTTATGTGTGTGTGTATATGTATATGTGTGCATGTGTATTTATGTGTGTCCACGCCCTTGTGAGTGGATGTGCATGTGCACATCCATAAAATGAGCTTCTCAGGCCTGCAGGGTTTTTATTTCATATTCACATCAGGGTTCCCACACTGACTGCGTGTGACAGTGCAAGTACTGGTCATCACATTGAATCAGCCGTGCATGAAACGCTGTGGGCCATCACTCTTTTTCTCTCTCTCTCTCTCTCTCTCTCTTCCCTCTCACCTTCTTGCCTTCTTCTCAGCCACTCTCACTGTTATCTGTACCTTGGTACTTTTATCGTTTCCTCCGTAATCCAAACTATTCCTCTAAATGTGGTCCTTCTGCAGCCATTCATTCAATCTGTTGCTCTGTAGTGCTCCTTTTCTAAATGTCTGTGCAATAATGTGTATTTCTCTGTCTCTCTCTCTCTCTCTCTCTCTCTGTCTCTCTCTCGCCCCCCTCATAACCACCCTACCTCCATCTCTTCGTTGTGTGGGCATACTGACCCCAGCTGCCTGTGTGCTCCAGATGGTCAGTCTCATGACAACAGTAGAAATGGATAGGGGATTAGAGTGGAGATAGAGACAGACGTGCATGCACACACACACACATACACACAGAAAACTGTGAGGGACACACACTATCAGCCTCAGGCTTTACCTCTCTCTACCGACTGCTTTGTGTTTGGTACTATTTTTATCATTCCATAACATTTTCTCACACCGCA
>OMLI01091999.1:0-12389 GCA_900302605.1 Rondeletia loricata
CTCTTTCCTCCCTCCTTCCTTACCATTCTCCCCACCTCTCTCTTCTCCTTCTCTCTTCTATCTCTTTCTTTCCATCTCTCTAGTTGACGAGTACTACTACTGCTGCTGCTGCTGATTTTACAACTACTACCACTGCTACTACTACTGATGTTACTATTAATACTTTTACTACTGCTCACACTACTACTACTTTTTAAAACATTACCTACTGTTCAATGTAATGATTACTACAGGACATTACCAAATAAATGTCTTAAGCTCCAAATAATAACATTTTAAAGACATTTAAACTATTTCTGATGACTTCACCTGTCTACCTTTTCAAACGGAAGCAAGCACACAAATTTTCTTCAGAAAATTTTACCTTTTCTAGTCTCTCTATGAAGTTTTAAATAAATAATAGAAAAAAATTGCTGTTATTCTTTTGGAGCCTTTTATCTTCAGGAACCCACTTCTTGGTCTCACCTTGGAAATTTTTTTTTTGTCTCTGGCATGTACATGTTTGCTACAGGGCTTCACTTTCGTCGATGGAGAGAACACACCATGTTCCCTGAGAAATAAAAACAGGGAGAAATTGATTTTTTTTAAAGACAGAGAGAGGGGGAGAAGGAGAAGAAATAGAGAAGGTTGTTGAGAACAGCTGGCAGACAACCATGCATCTCCTGAAAGTCTTCATCTCAAGCCTGATGGATGATGGCAAGGGGGGCGGGGGGCCGGCTGGGGAGGCAGGCTCCATTTTTATCTTTGTCATGAGAAACTCAATTTTCTTTGCACTGCTCCATTTGTTGGTTTCCCCCAGGAGTGAACTCACTCCTTCATTTCACTGTGGATCTTTTGGTTTTCGAGAGGAACACTTCGCAGGTAGGCCGTGTGCATCCCTGCTGTAGTTCAAGAAAGTGGAAGAAATATTTCGATGTGTGTCTTGCGATGGCTTTTGTCACAGTATTTGGCTGGTTTTAGTCTCTTTGCCTCTATCTTCATCTGCCTGTCTGTTTCTGTCTGTCTCCACCTATAAACACATGGGTTTGATTAAAGGACTACTCTGACTTTTTGGGAGTTTGGCCCATTGGTCACCTTAGCCAAAATGTGATGAGAGGCACCAAATCCATCTTTGTGTCTCTGGTAGATAGTACTGTCCGTTGCACATGCTAACGCTTTAGGATACATCGTTACTAAAAATGTTGGTGTAGTCCTTTAAGGTTATACGGCTCTTCTGTGGATTGGGATGAGCATGCTTGAGCTGTTCCTATTCAGACTTGGACTGTTCAATGTGAGGATGTTGGCTGCCCGAGGGACTTTTATTCCCTCAGTAGGGCCTGTCAGGCAGTAGCCTCCTACAAGGCTGCCAATCACTGGCATGCCTCCTTTCTGCAATGAGCCAATCGCAAGTGGTGAACCACATGGTAACCCTGAGCCAATGAAAAAGCTGCAATCTACACACGTTGCTTATGAAATCGAAAAAACTCGCAACTACCAAAAGATTGTAACTTTACATAATTTTTAATCTTGCCTTTTAGTGAATACGTGGTGTTAGAAACCTCATATGACTTGATAAATAAAGCTAAGTTGATTTGATTTGAAGGCATGTGAGCTGCAGCTTTGGAGAAGTTCTGATAATTTGGCTCATTACAGAAAGGAGGCATGCCGGCGACTGGCAGTCTTGTAGGAGGCGTCTGCCTGACAGGCCTCACTGAGGGAACTAACGTCCCTCAGGCATTTTGCCCCATGCCTTCGCTTGCTCACAGGATTATTTAAAAGCGTAACTTCTCTGCCTTTCCCAGTAGTATGGTGTAAAACCAGGCCATGGACTTTTCACCGTTTCATGTTTTTGAACTGAGGCATTGAATATCACACGCCTTTATGACTGTGCGTGAAGATTGAATTGGACACTTGCCCTTGGGTCATTAATTGAATAAAATCATAGTAACATGTACTATAGACAATTTGAAATTATTCCGCATTGAAAAGCCTTAATCATAATAATAATCTTGTCACTGATGACAACTGGTTTCTACTCAACTCACTCACAAGCCACTCTCCAATTGCATTGCTCGTTGTATCGAAACCTGCGCAAAACACTTGTTATGTGCATGTCTGCATGACACACCAAGTGAATGTTTTCTCTTCCTGTTCCTTTAAATTTGCACTTGTGTGTTCTGCACCCTGATGGTCACAGCTGATGGCACCCATGACATTTGGAAAGCCCACAACACGATGGAATTTGTCCTTGATTGTGTGTTTTTGTGCGGCAGTGATTGGCCTATATATATATATATATATTGCATCTGCTCATTGCCATTAAGAACTGCACCCCACAACATCCCTGTCTGGCTGATGCAGCACGTCGCCAGAATGGAAAGGGCGCGTGTTACCTCGAGTGACACGGGAGGGATGTCGGCACAGCTCGATGATCGAAGCCCCGTCCATGCGGAGATGCTGGATGCACAGGCCGTCTGCTCAACTCGGCACATTTCAATTATTTCCTGGCATCCTCCACGCGGCTTGGTAATGCCGTCTGTTTTGATGATCCCTTAAAAACACGAGCACATAAATGGCAGGGCACGTCTTGATTGCTTAGTCGTGGAGAGTCGTCAAATTGCTTTAAATACCGTTTAGATTATTCAGAGACCAATCAACAGCACTGCACAGTCTAATTAATTTCCTTCAAGTGTTTGTGGCTCAACAATTCAAACTCCTGTATTTGCTGTTCATTAGTATGCTAATGGTTTTGTGTACACTTTCTTTAGCACCCTACAAACAGAATAGTGACAGCTTTGACTCGAGCTTATATCGACTTGTCCCTGCTTTAACTTTGTCCGCTGATGTTAATGTAATTGTTGCACCAAATCAGTATTTATTTATTTAGCTATATTTTCTCTAGCATTAGGGAATTATCCAAAATAGTTTTTTTGTGGAATGCAATCACACACTAATTAATTTATACCAACAATGAAATACAATACATGTTTCTGAAAAGGACTCAACTCGCTCTGGTCTCGGTCTGGACCCTGAAGTGGACTAAAGAGGTCTCGACTTTACACGTTGTCTGCCAGTCTGTCTTGTCTGCCGTCCTCAGACGGCGTAATGAATAGTGTTGGTCCGTGTTTGTCCCCCACTCTCCTCCTCAGTCCTTGTAATTACCTCTCCACCATGATCCCTTAATACCTCCAAGTGGGCAGAGATTCCTCCAGGGGTGTGTGTGTGTGTGTGTGTGTGTGTGTCTGCCCATTCCCATGTGAGTATAGCTGTGTGTTTGTGTGTATATACTGTATGTGTGAATGTACGTGTGTGTGTATGTGTGTGTGTGTGTGCATATCCGTGCATCGGAGTCCTCCGGGGCCTTTTGCGCGCTGGATAAATAATGATGAATTACAGATTGATTACCCAGGAGTGAAAGCTCTGGTATGAAACTTATTATGAAAGGCTGCAACCTGTGAGCTGTGTGTGTGTGTGTGTGTGTGTGCGTGTGTGTGTAGGTGTAGGTGTGTGTGTGTGTGTTTGAGAACGCCTCAGCTACTGCTTTGCTCGTAATTAGGGGATTATTATTTCTGGGTCATAAACATAAGGATTGGCAGCGTGGGTTTTTAAACTACATTGATCAGATATAGTCTATGTGCTCAGGGCAAGGCAGTAGCTTTACAGAGCATCAATATGTTACCCGTGTGCTTAAGACAGACACATCGAGTGGGTTGCCGAATTGATTGAGCTTTTACAGCCCATACAGAGTAATAACCTGATTTGACCAGCGTTTTGCAGAATGAAAAATGCGTTCTTTTAGCGTTAAGACACATTGGTGGATTGCGCAATTGAGCAGTAGAGCAGGGGGCCTGTGAGACGTGCCTTCTCTAACTCTATGCTCTGAACTGGAGTACTTAGCTGTTGCAGGCTTCCTATACTCAGTGTACACAACATTATTCCCTCCTGGTTTGGGAATGTTGACTTTCAACTCGGAGAACTTCTAACGAGCCAGACAGTCTGGTTTCCACTACAGTTGGGCTTGCTGAAAGAAGAAAGACAGCTGAAAACCACCATCTAATGCAATGCATGTGTGAAACAAGTTGTAAAATACGTTATGGTATATTCATGATGCTGAGCGATACCACATGTTACACAGCAAAATGTCCAGTGTTAATAAGTGCTGATTGTTCAGTGACAGTTAATTGGAGTTGACAAGTGTTGATTGGCGTGTTTGTCCACTCACAGAGCCGATATGGATCTAAAAGTGTTAAGTTACCTCTGATGGGTCTGGACTTTATAGAAACACTGGCACAGTGTGGATGTTTAACACTCTCAGAGTTAAATGAACACTGGTGATTTATAGGAAAATCTATGAAAATTAACATAATGAAAATTGAATTCGATGACCGTAAAATCATCTTTTCTCACTCCGAGTTTCTTGTCCAGGAGGGTTTTGGACCCGTTGGCCTCTTGTAAGAGTACACTCTGCTTTTTATGTGACATTTCCAAGCGATCAATTTAATGTGCGCAGTTAAGCAGTCGATTATTTGGTATGCTTTCCAATTTTATGTCTCAAGTGTAATGAATGAATGAATGAATAAAGGGCATTGTTTTATTTTCTTGCCATACAACACAGGTGTCCCATCCCACTCGAGATTACATGGGCCATTATACTGTAAACATAAAAACTGAGCAATATGTAAGGCTGGGCAGAAGAAGCGGCTCCAAATAACCAGCTTCCTCCCCCACAAATCCTTATTAGCCACACAAGATTCAACGTCCGTAATACTCATTTACACTGGGAAAAAAAAGTCAGTCACCGGAGGGAAAGGCAATACAAAATTAGAGATATTTATTTAATTTATTCCGCACACCTACTCTCATTTCCCATGCCTTCTCTAACTAATCAGCATCATTCTCACACAGACACCTAAACTTTTGAGAATCTCTTATAGATAGATAATCAGTCTCCTAATGAATCTGTGTAATAAAAGAAAAAGTTTTTAGAAGTGATTTAAAAGACGATACAGATTTACCCAGCCTCTATCTTAAGCCGCCGTACCAACATATCGTCCAGTTCCAACAGTGTTCAGTATTCTTGATCTGATTGGACGCACAGAAACCTTTTCTTCCCAGGCAAATTAAATCACACCTCGTATTAAAACAGAATTGTCCCAAGTTTGGGTTTAACTTCTTATCTATGTTATCCATGATCTTTTAACTGATGAGAAAATAACTCATCACAGTATTATCAGCTTTTTTCCTTCAGACACCTTATGCCTCTTCACCCCTGCTCTCTAAATGAATAATGAATATCACTTGCCTACGTGCCTAAGAACTTTTTTAACTAAGACTTCTCCCAGAGCTCTATAGCTTTATGAACTTCATTTGTTCATCTAAATGGAACCCAAGGCAATACACACTTTGTATACAACTGTGTTTTTTTTCTCCAAAATTACTATTATCCTCTGATGGTTTGTAAAATGCATGATTTCATTATCTCATTGTAATGGTGTTTTATAGAGAGCATCTACTTCTTACACCACAAGTTAGCACACCACATTTTGTCCCCCTCTCTATCATCTGCATACAAAAAGGCACTAATGTTCTCTTCACTACAGCTCACTACAGATTCTACATATTTAATCCAATTAGCCAAAACAATGATGTATACGGCTAACAATCAGTGTGTCTGAGTGGAAGGAGGTTTAACTAAGTCTCAGTAAAAGGTTGAGAACTACTCTATAGCCCGGTGGAGAAGGCAGCTTGGTTATATTCATGCTATTTCCCCTTGTCTTCTGTCGGCCTGCATCCAATCATCGCTCCATTGTGTATTATGTGTCTACTTGCAACTCACACTACTCCAACACCCTTTTATGATATGGCAAGAAAGTGATTGTAGTGGGATATTGGACCGTTCTTCAAGAGGGAAAGCTTCCAGTTTGTGAGGGATGAAGGAGGTGGAAAACTACTTCTCATAAAGGTTCAATGATGTTCAGATCTGGTTTGTTTGACTTCATTCTGGTGTTCATTGAACCACGATCATGTACATGTATATGGGGGCACTAAAGCAATCATCAAACCTCATGACTCCCACAAGATGCTGACCATACATTACAGATCCACCACCATGTTTACCAGTTGGCAAAGGACAATGTGGGTTGAAGGCTGATCACGTACTGTTTTTGTTCAGACTGTGTCACAGAGGTGTTGATTATACTCTGTGGTAATTTTTGAGGCTGTACTTTTGTGCTGTTTAACAACTATCCTGATAAGTGTCTGTCTATCCCTGTTGGTGGCGTTGGCTTGTGGCCATCGTTTGTCTTTGCTGATACAGTTTGTCCGTGTTTGGCATATGTTGTGATGATTTTTGAAACCGTTCCCTCTGCCAAATGAAACTATTTTGCAGTTTTTGAGGCCAACTGTTGTTGCCTCGTGTTGCTTTGAAAAGTCACATAAAAGAAGTGATTGTCAGACCTCTTTTAAAGCTAACTGGCATTCGACTTAATATGACTCGCCTGTGTAGCTGCCTTTGTAATTGTGATTTAGTTACTTCAAAGTTAAAGTCCATTTTCATGTGGTATTTCCCTAATTTTGTCCACCCCTTGCATACTAATCGCTGTGTGTGTGTGTGTGTGTGTGTGTGTTTAAGGCCTACTTTCATGCCCTTCACACTCAATAAGGCAGAAAGTCAATTTTCTCCAATAAATGCTGTTATTCACTGAAGCCAGCGATTTCATTCTTTATAGGACAGTAGGCAGGCCAGCTTCCCTCAAGCGTTTTCTCTTCATTGAAACAGTACAAACGACAACAGGGAAACAGCGATGGAGAAATATAAAAAAGAAACATGAGACATTACCCTCCATGAACAGAATGATGCACAGGCTTGAATAGCAATGCCCAAGGGTCCAAGATGATAGCAGACCCAAGACACATGAGAACCGTACAAACTGCCTGGGACTTGATCACCACATAGATGATGTTATCTGTGATTATTACATTTATTTTTAACCTAGCTCTACTGTAACCAGATATCCTAAAGACTCTGAAAATAACATATTTTTCTACCTTACTGGTATTGAGCCTCCAGTGTGCCAACCTTATTATCATAGACTAGTTCAGTGATTAATCATTATTGATTCATTAAGATACATTAAAAACAACAATTTAGAAAGTGATTAATAAAATTCACATTTAAAGGTGCTACCAGTAGAATGTGAAACTTGATGACTTTGGCGGCCCCTTGAGTCCCTTATGGTATTGCTTTACAGAAGAGGTGACGTGTTCATCAGGAGCCAAATTCAAGTCAGTCAGTCTATCAGTCAGTCAAACGGCGCTCCCTCACCTCTTATTGAGTGATGCTCGCTCACCCGGCTCTAGGTATAGCTTTGCAACTGCAGTGGCTAATATTTTAGTAACAACTAGATTGAGCTTGCAAAGCACTTTTATTGTGTAACAGGTGTGAAATGTATTAAGTTTGCCAACGAAATGACGCTCTCTCACCTCTTATTGAGCGATGCTCGCTCGCCCAGTGCTGGTATCACAATGCGTGTTTGTAACTGCAGTGGCTAATAGGTTGAGCTAGCAAAGCAGTTTTGCCTAACAGATGTGGAATTTATGAAGTTTGGGCAATTAAACTAACAGAAAGGAGGATTTTGATGGCTCTCCATTTGGTCTGTCAGACCAGTGAAAGTATGGCGAGGGATCTCCATCCCTGACATTGAGCTGGCTTGCTAGCATTACTGACTGCAGATGAGCTGTGCCAGGTGACCAATGAGAGCTCCCGTTACTTCAGCGTGGGTTGAACTTTGTTATTTTTAGCTTTGCACACTCACTGCATGGTGTCTAATTAAAAAGAGTCGTCTGGCCCAAGCAGCAGGCATTGGTAACATAGATAGATATTCTCTTTTGAATATATCAATTCTGATATTGTTAGTTTTTTTTTATTAGAAAACATTACAAACAACAGAATATTTATAGCTCTACCCCTTTTAACATCATGTTTAAACCCATTGCACAATTTCACTTTCATTGTTAATTTGCCCGCAATGCTTAACCTAAACCATCGGTCAGAAAACGACTATTTAACTGACTTAATTGGTAAAAAAGCGATCACAGTGCACTGCAGAGCAAGAGGAAGAGTCTTCATAGATGTGACAAACTGCCTCATGCTGATGATTGGATGATGGACTGACAACCAAGCTGGAAACATCCTGTCAACTGACCGGAAGGCAGAAAATTCACATTTGACATTTGTAGCAGGTTCCAGTGCAGATAAAGACACACGCAACAACACACATTCCCTCACACACACCCCACCCTTCTCTCTCTCTCTCTCTCACACACACACACACACACACACGCACACACACACACACAGACTGTCGCATGGCTCTATCCCCAGAGAGACATCCACTGCCTCCTTGAAGTCTGCTGCACCACCAATCGCAATCTTCCAAGGCTCCGAGAACAGAACGACTGCACCCAGCTGTATCTAAATATCTCTGCCGACAGTCACTGCTGGAGTGTGTGTGTGTCTGTGTGTGTGTGTGTGTGTGTGTGTGTGTGTGTGTGTGTGTGTCTGCGTGTGTGTGTGTGTTTTAGCCATACAGATCCTGCTGTAAAGTCCAGCTGACGAATGACTCATTCTTTTCCCTAGACGTTGGCCGCTTCATCTTATTAACATCACTCAGGACATCACAGATAAAGCAAATGAACTGTATCGCTCGCCCGGCCGCACTCAAGACAGTACGTATAGATATGTACTGTACCGTAGGTATCAAAAGGCACGAGCTCGTATCATAAGTAGCTGCAGTGAGGCATGCTGACATCATCTCCCGTGATCGGATCAAAACAGGAGAGATTCCTATTACACGGAAAGAGAGGAGGGAGGGAGAGAGAGAGAGAGGTGATAGAGATACAGAGGAGGGGGGGAAGGAAAGAGGAGAGGCAGGTAGAAAGAGATATAGAGAGAGCGATGGGAAGAGAGAGTGGCAGGAGAAGGGGGTGAACAACATGAAAGGCAGAGAGAGCGGAGAGAAGAGGATGAGCGATGGAGAGGGAGAGAGGGGAATAGAGAGAGAGAGGGAGGTCTGACTAAGCAAGATGAGCCTGGTATGAAACTGACTGGCTTCTCAGATTGATTTATAAATGTGAGCCGACAGCTGAAGACGAGTGAAAACAAACGTTCTGGTTTTGCTGCCAACAGTCATCAGAGGCTCGCAGGCGTATTATTCACTGTCATGTGATGTGCGTTGTGAAAAAAATGGATTCTGGGTCCCAGTAGGTTTGTCTGAGGGAAATCAAACAGACACACAAACAAAAAAAGTGTATTAAAAGGAGTTCCTGAACTTTTTCTCTGCGGGATCTACATCTGAAATGATGCGCTTTTAATTGTTTCGAGACGAGATGAGACATATTTGATTAATCGTGGAGGAAAATAGCTTGACTCCAGCGAACTACCTTGTGTATTAACCTACGAAAACTTGAATTTCCCAGTTGCAGTTCCAGTCTAAATGAGAATGTAGAAACAGCCAATTTCGAAAACATGAATGTATCGAGGAATATGGGGTTTCCCCTTAAGGACGGCGATGGTGCCCAATTTATAAAACATCAAATCCCCCCACTGACTTTCGTCGCGCAGCTAGAGAAGATCAGTATGCAGATTACATGAAAAATGCAACGTTCCCGACGACGGGGAAATTTGACGGAGCGTGTTTCTATGAAGCAGAATCACCAAACAACAAACAAACACAAACTTTCACATTTCCGCTCACTTCGGCCTTATTACTGAGAGTACATGCTTTGCCAAACAAATGTCAACTGCCTTTACTCACCCCCCAACCACCCTCTCATCCCCCCCAACACACACCCACACACACACACTATCTCTCTCTCTCTCTCTCTCTCCCTCCTAGAGAGACTGATGCAGTGGCTGATTGTGTGGGAAGTTCCTCTGTCATCATTAGCAGGGTTGGAGGCGCTTGTCAGAGGCCACATTAGGAGTTTCTTATGAACTCCCCTTCGCCTCGCCAGTCACGGAGAAGCACCAGGATGGGTCAGCGGTACACTTATCTCATTAAAGGAATACGACCATGAAGGTCAAAGACGGCTACCGGCCAGGAAGCGGTGACGGGTACTCTCTTAGAAAGGACGCCTCGTTTTTCAACACGTCCGCATGTCTCCCTAGGGACAACATTTGTGTTCGTGGAGGGGCATCCCAGCGGCTGAGCGGCAGCATCTGCAGTTCACTTATTGGCTCACCTTTCAAGGGCTGGTCAACTAGAATCAGATATTGTGTGAAGCATTCAATAAAGAGACAAGAGCAGATTCAGAGTTTCAATTGAACGGAGGAGGAGCGGGTTTGTCACCTGAGGTCACCTGTTTGAATCCCTGGACTGGCTGGTATCAAACAAGCAGGGAATGAGTGACACTCCTCTCCTTCAACAACAACCACTGAAGTGCCCTTGAGCAAGGCACTGAGCCTTCAGCTGCACCAGAGGAGCTGGCCAACAAGTAGAAGACTGTAGTTGTACTGGGCAGCTCCAAGGCATGAATACATATCAGGGTGTTGCTGAGAGAGAGAGGGCAGCAAACCTTCCCTGGATTAGATGGTCAGACAGTGTGAAAACATCTGAGGGAGGGCAGAAGAAGAGAACCAAGGACCAGAGCAACAACCTGCCGAAGAGATACAACATCAAACCGTCTGATGGTGAACTCTGTGTGCTCGTCTGAGCCTCGTTGCAGGCCTCAGATCAGATCGCTCTCCATAGCCAAAGGAAAAGGCATCGGCACAAACATCACTGATCCTCCCAGCCCAGCTCTCCCATTTTGAGCAGACATCATCATTCACTTCCACGGAAAGCCAAGACGGAAATGTAGACACGATGACTGTACGTGTGAACAGATTGTCAGGACAAAAAAATATGCAATGTTATTTTCCGATTGCAAGCAATGCATCGTTGTCCAACAGACGATTAAAAAGCAATAGAGAAAAACAGTAAGATATGAATATGAGCTTTTCAGGGCAGAAAAATGAGATGCTTAGGCCTACATGTCATATCACAAATCCCGCATATGTCATGCTTCTATATTGAGATGAAGCTGTCCCGCATAATGTACTGAAAATATTACTACACCGAAATATAAAGGGCACTGGCAGACTCATCTTATTGAGCTTGCAGTGACAATCAGCTTCGTCAATACAGTGAAGGTCAAAGCAAAAAAGGAAAACAATAGTCAATGGCAGTGTGTCGTCTTAAATGTATTTATTTATTTATCAGTGTGTAGGTGCAATGTATGAGAGTATGGCAGCACTTCTGCATATGTACAAAACGTGCACTCAAAAATGAAAGAATGCTCATTTGGAATCACTGGAATGCACACACACACACACACACACACACACACACACACACACTCAAAAGGTGTTTGCACACCCTCACGCCATGTGCGTATGCGTTTGTGAGCGTGCATCTCTGTGGAATTGTGCATGCAAGTGCATTTGGGTAAATCTATTTCTGCGTGTGTGTCATGCAACATGTGTATGCGTTCCTGAACGTGCGTACTGTACATTTACGAGCATTTGTGTGTATGCGTGCTCTTATCTTCAGGCGTGTGTAAACGTTCTTGGAAGTGCATTTGGTTGGGCGCGTTTGCGTGTGTGTGTTTCTGTGTGTGTACGTGTGTGTGTGTGTACGTGGTTATAGGAGAGTATAGCTTTAGATAGATAGAGGGCCTCTGAATGGGGGAAGTGAGTGTTTTAAAGCTCGGCACGTCCTGTCAAGGAGATTAATGCGCTGCTATTGTCTCCGGCTCTCATCAGAACACTATTATCTCCAGAAAATGACAGAGCTTGCACTTTTCATTATGTACGTTAGCTAGCGAGCCGCGCTCCACGCCCCTCTCAGCCCCCCACTTCCCCTTTCAAAAAAAGGATTGCTTTCGGGGGTGAATGTAGATTTGTGTGTGTGGGACGGGGTGGCGTGTTTGTGTATGTGTGTTTGTGTTGGAGACGGAGAGAAGAGAAGGAAAGACAGAGAGGGAGCGAGAGAGAGAGTGAGGGAGTGCTCATGTGTGTGTGTGTGTGTGTGTGTGTCCTGGCCTTCTCATTTGTATGCCTTACTTGTCATTCTTGACTTCTGAATAAAAATTGACACAATAATTGATGTTTTACGTCTTGCAAACACGGATATGGAGAATATGGATTACTCTGGAGACGGCATTGATTGTCTAAAGTGTCTCTGAAAAATGGGATGACAACTGCAGAATCAGAGTGCGTGAATATGTCTTTGTGTTTACATCCAAAGACCCTCAACTCTTGAGTGACTGAGTGTGTGTGTGTGTGTGTGTGTGTGTGTGTGTGTGTGTGTGTGTGTGTGTGTGTGTGTGTGTGTGTGTGTGTAAAATGGCTGGAATAGCACTCTAGGGTT
>OMLI01092003.1:0-11640 GCA_900302605.1 Rondeletia loricata
GCCTGCTGAGCCCACACCTCTCCAAAACTGACAGCACTTCCAGACAGTACAGTACACACACCATATTGTTACGGTTAGGTTGTATTCTGGACCCAAAATGCAGACACAGACAAAAGGTTGTAGGGAAAGGTGGGCTGAATGTTAGATAAGGGGAAGGGGTTGCGCTGGTGGAGATGAGAGGCTGGTTTAGGCAGAGGCAGGCAGGTAGATGAGTGAGGAAGCAGGCAGGCAGGTTGAAGTGGCGTGGGTGGAACGAGGAGACACACTGGGAAGAGGGCTCAGGGAACCCTGGACACCGGAGAACACAGTTAGCCAAGGTACGAGGTAACACTGGGAGATACTCAAGTGACATCGGAAACTAGAGCGGCCGAGAGAGCGACTACCACGGGAGCTGGAGGAACAATCTGGTGAAGAGCAGGTGAAGAGCCGGGGTCTTTATGCTGCTGGGTTGATGACAGGTGTGGAGGAGAGGCAGGAGCCAGGAGAGGGAGAGCCACACCCACGCCACACACACACACACACACACTGACTGAGAGACACAGCCGGAGCCGTGACATAAATTAGACATGAAGATAATGTATGGCTTTCCAAGAACTTTTCTTTACTTCATTGCAATGTATTGCTTCACATTGGATGTGGTAAATATTCAACTCTTATACATTGTTCAATTGTGTCAATTATGACCATATGGAGTCAGCTCCCTCCTGCTGAGCACTGGATGGATGAGAAGACAAATAAATCCAGTCCTCCAAAGCATTCAAAACCCACTAATTATTTCCTGACTCCTCTTCCTTCCTCAATATGAATACAATACATTTAAATCCCTATATGACTAAGGACATAAGGCCTTTAGAGACTTAGCTCAGAAATACACTGTAGGCTAAGCTACTATTTCAATCTTCTGTAAATGGCTTTGTTCTGGGCTTTTGTGCATGGGAAATATCCATCAATTGTATGTCAGGAATTGTTTTTTGCCGTCCCGGAGTCTCTCTCCAATCACTGGCAGGGAGTTTCACAGAGATACTTTGTTCCTTATCTGTCATGACTTTTCAAGCTGTTGGAAGTGGTACAGTAAATGAGCCTAGTCTCTACGCCCGAGCAAGACAAAGCCTCCTGCTTTAATTGGTGCTCCATTTATGAGGAATAAAAGCAACTGACACTTATTATGCCTTTATTCATAGCAGGCAATGTATGAGGATTTTATTTTCCAGAAAGAGCTTAATTTTCACTCTTTCTTTCTGTCAGTTCTAAATGATATTTAAACACAGGCAATTAACAAAAGCAAAAACACTGAAAACAGCTGAAAAGCAACAACAAAATGATGTGCAGCTAAATTCTCTCTATTAATTCTGCATGCTGACTTTTTTACTTTTGAAAGTACTTTGATGTTGCAATACAAACATCTAAATATTGTGTTCATCCATAGACAGTTTCTAATGGATTTAGTGTGACAGATGGTCTCAGCTATAAGTGGCGTATTCAGTTGATTAACTCCCTGGGTTGAACTACTGGTTCCCCATATAGAACATAAAAATAGCAATTATACATTACATTACTGTTAAAACCGACTGTTGAAGTCCTTAAATCAACTCACAATATACATGTTTTTAATATTGGTGGAAAATAAACTCATCTTCTATTAGAGTTTGCTCACATTTTTGTCAGATGAACACAGCAGGCAGCTGGGCTCTCCAAGTTAACATTCACTGCCTATTTCTGTTTATTCTTGCCAAACCACACTGTCTTCCTCAGCTCACTGTGACCTCTGAGAATGCCAGAGCAAAATAATTCCCAGCTGTATAATATCAACATACTAAAGCATCCATCACGGTATAAAACAGCCCGGAAACATATTAGGGAGATTTGTTTTTTTTCAATCCTGGAGAATGATATTCTGATCCATCTTTTTTACGTTTTTCAAGAAATGTTCTTCAGGATGTTTTGGAGGACTGAGAATCACTTTTTTCTTCTGCTACATATTGAAAATCACATGGCAAATCAGACTGAAACGGGCCTTGATGAAGCAAATGAATGAAATGCAGAAGCCAACATCTGTATCCCAAGGCTGTACATATGGTTTAGGCCATCTCCACACTGAAAGCTGTACTGTGGTAGTGTGATGCTGGAGAGAGGCTGCTGTACATCGGTGTGATTCCGAATGAGGGGGAGCGCATCCAAAAATCGTGCTTAGGGTCCCATAAACTGCGGGGCCGGCCCTGCCACTGTTCCCAGTGCACAGCTGAAGCTCAGTGCTGCTGCTTTCAACATCTGCATGCTAACCACGTGTTGCTTTGCCTGACCTGAACATGGGACCTCGGGGAAGATCAGTGGGCTTATTGCCCACTGAATGTCAGTACCCTCCCTCCCTTTCTCCATCTATGTCAACTCCTCATTTACACCGCAGCCTTCCTGCTCCTGTTAGTGGGGTACTCATGTGTGACATCGGTTGGGACATATTCCCATGTCTGAGTCCAGATTCAATGCAGCGTGTACATTTCACTCCTGGCTTTGTGTGTGTTTCTTTGTACTTGTGAGAGGCACATGCTCGGCTTGGTGATATTCTCATGTTGCGTGTAATCCCTAGTAATAATCTTGTGGGAGTTGAAGCGCATGTGATGCAGCTCCCCCCCGCCCCCCATCCATCCAAAATAGCGTCCCGTTTGTTCCAAATCATCGCTGACATCAGAGGACTGGAGGCAAGCTTGGCATGGGCATACATATTAATGAGGCCATGAAGCCATTTATTCACTAACTGATTTACATTGCAGAGAAGAGAAACCCTAAATCACAAGGATTTCAAAACTCTTTACAGGAGTTACAGGAAAATGAGATGAGACTAGCTGGGCTTTTTTTCCCCGAGCATGTTGTAGCTTTTGGCCCCAAACTTCATCTAAATCTGAATTCCTTCATTAGGCAAATAAGATAGTGGCTCCTTCTGCACTAATGCAATTTGCTCCCAAAGACGTTGAAATTAAACATTGTATGCACGCATGTGAGTGCATGCATTAAATATAGCCTCAAAAAGAAACATACAGAAGCATGTGAACACACACAATATGCAGATCTCTTCAATCTTTTCCTAGGCTCATTATGGTACTCACTAAAATATGATCAGCTTGTCTGGTTGTCTCCAATCTCTAGGGAGGAGCGAGCACGTGGCAGAGCCTAGCGGAGCAGAGTAGGTGGAGCGGAGCGGAGGGACTCAGGATTTGTATGCGAGGGTGGCACCGGAGTGCGTCTGGTCTATCTGATGCTCAGTGATTCTTAGTAGGCAGGGAGCAACAGCTCGCTCAGTTGGAGGACAATACTGATGAGCTGTATTGATTGGCTGGCTGATATGGAGGGGGTTTCTCTCTGCATAAAACAGTGCTTTTACCCACAACCACACTGCAACAGGTGAACTTAATGGACAATATGTCAATATAAGAAAGTGTAGATACAAAATTTAAAAAAAGGCTGTTTTTGTTAATGCTGTGTTATGAAAAACAAATCCACAGAATGCAGATTATGGCATCATTACAATGAGACGTCAGCGCTGCTATATCAAGATCATAACATTGCCAAAACACTGGAAGAAAAAAAAATCACGCATGTTGTGCTGCACACAGCATGTCAGGTTTCAGCCCATATGGAGGAGCGCTCTGCCTCTGATCCACTGGAGCGTAAGATTATTAGATCTCTGTATAATGAGTGTCAAACTAGTGACAGCAGCTCTATTTTTAGTCACTGACTTCCAGCACAACATAACAACCTTGGTCATTAGCTATAGAACAGTCAAACAATGGAGGGTCTATAATTAAAAGCATGTTATGCTTTTCAAGTGTGTATGTCTGTGTTTGGCAATTGTGTGCAACAGTTCAAAACTGTGTCACGGGGATTATTTCTGATCCTTGTACAGTACTGCGGGGCCGCATTAACTGAATTGTGTGGAACTGAACATGAACTGCATTGTATCACACTGTGCTGAAGGGGTTTTACAAACTGAACTGTGAATTGAAGGGCATTAGGGAAGGGAAAAGACTTGTGGACTGGAGCTCTGGGACTGCCACTAGGCGAGGGTAGTGATTTGTTTGTGTCTTCAGGTGCTGTGACCAGGAAGACAGATGAGGGGCAAGGGGGATTCTGCAGGTGATTGGATACACAAGGTCTAAAGTCACGGAGGTGACAGCAGACGGACGCTTTTTGGCAGAGAGGAGGAAAGTTTGTGTAAATTACCTGCGCACTCAAGCCATTCTAGAAAGGGACAGTCTTCCCAATTCCTCGGCAATATACTGTGCGAGTGTGCTTTCGGAGATTTGTGCTCCAGGTGATTTGTGTAGCCTGTGGCTTACCTGCAGCTGTTTGTCTCTTTAGCGTCACCATCATCGACTCCACGATTGAGGAGACAGAGTTCGACAAGCCAAACTAACCACACGTTTCACCTGCCTACCTGAGCCTCGTCCAGCAGCTCCCGCTGTTGGAGACTACGCTCGCTATTCCTGTCTAAAAGGGACGGCTTTTCCTTGGCACACAGCAGATGCGAGTGAGCTCAGAAGTTTATGGCATTAACTGTTTTAGCAAATACATTTTGTTGTTTGCTTTTATCGCTCAATTCTTTGTATATTGTATTTTCACATGTTCATATTTTCATTTTTAGCAGCCTATATTTACAATTAGTTGTCCATTTTATGTTGGAGCTCGTCAGTGTGTGTTGGGGGAAGTAAGCTGCGGCTGCTTGGTGGGACTGAGGCTAACCCGGGGTTATCTGGCACGTTATACTGACAAACTATTCCTTTAATGACACTTGTGTGTGAAGACTGAATTGGTTGGAAATGGTTGTAATGACCTTAAACATTTATTTATTTAACTGATTAACTTGTCACACTGATCGGCCAAAGGGGGGCGTGGCACCGGGCGTGGCTTCTCACAAAAAGGCACTTCACTTAATACCATGAAACTTTGTGGAAACGTTGGTCATGGGGCAAAGAAGAACCCATTAACTTTTCATACCAATTGTCCATATGGGGGCGTGGCTTCTCACTAAAAGGCATTTAACTTCCAAACAGATTCACCTAACACCATCAAACTTTGTGTGCCTATCAGCAGACAGAAGAAGAGGCAAACCCTCCGTTATTGGCCCAATCAGACAACATGGGGGCACTGGAGAGCTCATTTCCAGTTTAGACATAACCACCATGCCAATTTTTACAAAACTTGGTCCAGTGGTAAAAGGGCAGCCCTAATGGCCACTGAACAAATATAGAGCTGATTGGCCAGGTGGCGTTGCGATAATCGGCTAAAATGCTTTAAAGTGGCTAGAATTTGAACAGGCATATCTCATGTCTCATTTCAGGTACAGTCATGAAAATGTCTGCATCTCCTGATGTGAAACAACTTGGTACTAATGGGGCATAGAAGAAATGATTCACTTTTGGTGAAAATACGACATGTGGAAGTGGCTTATCTTGACAGTTGCATAGTGTTGGCGGAGGTATGCGCTCTACTGAGTGCCATCTAGTTTGACCAATTTTGCAGTGAACTTGTATCCCAGTGAGTGAACACACATCTAAGACCATTCTTTCGAGTTGAACTCCAGGGAGGTGGGTAGTCAGTTGTCCCAGGTGGGTTGCCAGGTTCCCAATTCACCCTCTTCTTTTAGCTTGGCTTCGCCAATCCCTCTTGTACTGAAGCCCTATCAATTCCCCCCTTAGACGGGTTTAAATGATTGTCTGCCCTTGTGTTTGGTGTGATAAAGTTTAGGTAATAAAGCTGGATATTTTCATACTTGTGCCTGCTCTTGTGGTTTGTTGGGGATCCATTTAGAACCTGCTGTTAGAGTGGTGGAGGTCTTGTTTTAAGTACCAGGCCACAATTTGGAGCGGTCCACCACACCACTTGTGACACTTGTCATATGTACGTCTATGTTGTTAGTGAGAGTTATAGTGTGTTAATTTGTTGGTGGCTACAATAGTACAGAAAATACGCGTCTTTGTTGGTAAGGATTATGGATTGGAGGGTTTGTGTGTGTGATACAGAATGTATTATATTTGTGTATGAGCTTGTATGTATTTGGTTGTGTTTTTTCCTGTGTGTACATGTAATTTCAACAAGGACAGCAGTTAGCTCAGGTACAACACCCTTTCTCTCATTAGGCTTACTAAACAGGATAATGATTCCCGGGAGAATCTGTCTCCATCGCTCTGCTTGCCCTGTCACTCTCAGCACCACCATCTCCATGTTGATCAAAGCCAGATGTGTTCACAGTGTTTTTACAGTTGTCACTCTGCACAGTGCCATACTCCTTAGGGAATGTACTATGCACTGTAACAACAGAAAAACGTAAAGCTTACCACAACTCCACCTTGGACTGACACACACACATCTTGTATTGAAAGAAGCAAATTGATTATAACTCATATAAAAGTCAGCAATGATTATGTTTCTTACTACGCCTACCAATCAGGTTGACCTGATTACCTTGCTGGTTTAAAAAAAAAAGTTTTTGGCCCCCACCTTCATCTTAGACTAAATTATTTCATTATGCAAATTAGGTACGAGCTTCTTCAGGACAAAGTCTAGAAAACACTGTGTGTGTGCTGGTATGGTAAATCAAGGTAGTGACAGGAGAATTGTTATTTTTAAACTATGTTTTGATTAAATTGAACCGTTTTCTATAAAGAAAACCATTTTCTCAATACTTTTCACACACACACACACAGCATGCACATTACTTAGATCATCTTCCTTTGTCTCATTATGGCATTTAACTAATATGTTACCCTGATCCGGTTGACCTGAGCAACATGCTGGTTTGCTCAGAAACTGTTGAATCTCTTAACTGATACGTGTCATATTTAGTCTTTTTTCTCTCTTATCTTCCCCCTTCTCTCCTTTCTTTGTTTTTCCTCTCGTCATCTAGTGACTCAGGTTGTCTAAATCCGCTCCTATTAATAGTCGCAATTGAGCCCACGCTAGGTTGGAGTCTGTCTCCTCTCCTGCATCACACACACACACCCAAACGTATGAAACCATCAAACAAACAATAGAGCTTAACTACTGTAGACAAAAAAACAGCAAACTAAATCTAAGTGAATACAGATGCATGAAAATGCAGGAAGTTCAAACTGCAGGATACTATTCAGTTGCTTTAAAAGGGAACAAATAAATGCATTGAGCAGGATAAACAAGGCATTTTCTGTTGTGATTTCCACATGATTGCTAACTATGTGCTGTTTGTTTGAAATGTGGCAATGGATCCGTCATTCAGCATGCTTTTAACAACAACAACATCAACAAACATCATTGCGAGACAGAACAACAAAGACAAAGAACTGAAGGAGGGCAAAAAATTACACCGGTGTGGTACAATGATCAAAGAAATGCAGACAAAACGAAGCGCAAAAACACACCTGCAGTGACAGATGGAGATCGCCCCAGTAAAGCAGGGAGAGGGGAATTCAGCACTGTGAGTGACTGGTAGAGAGAGAGAGAGAAGTAAGAGGTAAGAATCCACTTTTGAATAAAGGAAGTGTTCAACCACAACTCAAAGCACTAACCCAGACATAAGAACCGACAGGCTCTCACCGGTCTTCCCTGTTTATAGATCAAGCCAGACTTGTCCCTGGGTGACGGTATTAGGGTGTTGGTTTACCACACTAACAGCTTCCTGCTGGATCTGAGCCCGTCAACAAGGTGACTCAGCTTAGGTTGTACAATTCTTTCTCAGGTTCTGCCAGAGTGATGCTTTTGAGGGTGCAGCTTCACAGCAAATTGCTCAACCCAGAACAGGATAGCGAAAGTTAGAAGAAAATAACCCCCGTTTGGTTGTGAGAGAGAGGAAAGGAAAGAGAGAGCGCATGCAAAAGAGAGACATTCTCTACAATATGTTCAGCACTTCAACTTATTAGATGTGGGGACCAGATGTTTTGGGCACGGCTCAAAGATTTCTGCATTGATGGACAGAGCAATTAACATTGCTGTTCTCTCAGCCCCTAAACATACAGACGATAAGGAGAGGAACAGGCAAAAACATGGAAAAGATGTAAAAAAAAGGCTGAGGGGAAGGAGAAGAAAGCAAGAGGGTGGGACGTTTTAAGTCACAGGATGGCTGCATCCTTTCTGCTAATCACCCTCTAAAACTGTGACTGACACGGTCGATTGTAGATTACAAAATGCTTCTGCCAAACAACCTGAAAATAGAAAGCCATTTTACACCATTAGATTCCACAGCCTGGTGTATGTAGGCTGTATAAATCATGTAGAGTGCTCACTCTTTGACTCATGGGGAAAAGAAATAGTGACAAATCTGTTGATCTGCTTTGTACTTTCCCCCCTTTACAAATCCTTAGACACATTTTCCCCTTCATCTCCAATCAAAGGAGCCCAGATTGCAATCTGCTACACAATATGTTTGGCTCCACTTTATTAGGCCCATAGATAAACCTCATGGCTGGAACACAGACCTGTGAGTAATGAAGGCTCCCTCAGCACAACAAGATCCTACCCTCCTTATGCTCTCCTTCTCATCTCAATTTGTAGTGTCTATGAGGTTAGCTGGTCATGTTCCCACTTTTGAGTTTTAAAAGGAACAAGAGTGGAGCTCTCACAAATATGTTTGACCAAAATTCTATCTTGTTTTTCCTTATACGTATCTTAAGAATGCAAGTGCTTACAGAGATTGTACAGTCAATATGGATGCAGTTCCAAGTAAAGTAGAAGAAGGTTCTTAAAAACATCTGACAGTGAAATCCCTAGAGAGACAGCCTTATTGGTCATTGGCTTCAGGAGAGGGACAATAATAGCAGACTTCCTCTCTCTTTGGTCATGTGAACAGCCTCTTTAGTGCCTCCCTCTCTTTCTCCCTTTCAGGCATGTAGTGTGAATTAAGCCAGAATGACAGAGTCCCCAAGTGTCTCCGGTGGGATCTCCAAGGGTTTGGAGTCAAACAGCACCTGATCAAGTCCCAAGCAGACAGGCAACCACGCTCTTTCTCTCTCACACACATTACACTCACACACATGGAATGCATGGAACATGAGAACACGATGAATTACATTTTTAATTATAAACTGTAGCGCCAAAAAACACCAGGAAGCTGCATCCTACAGGCCTACACGCTTGTTCATTTATGCTCAATATCTTGTGGTAAATGTTTATATAAAGGTATGTTGACTGTATACAATCCTGAGAATAGATCTCATGAAACTGCCATATGTTTAAACCTTCCCAATTTATGAAACAAACAAACAAACACACATATTTTCCCTTATTTTATTGTAAATGGGTCTACAAAAAAAAAAGCATGCATCCTATCACAGCTTGCCAAAAACACACCTGCAAACAATAGATAATTTCAATAAGAATGTAGAAGAAAAATCATTCTGAAGCAGTTTTTTTCTTCTTCTGTTGGGCATTATTTGTGGTTAACTTGCCACTGGATGAACACATTTCTTCGTGCCAGAGGATGGAGAGCAGTACAGTTGGTCACTGTTGCCTTTATGCAGTCTGTTCTTATGTCCTCATGGTATATAGATCTCTTTACCACCAATGACACAGAGACAAAACTCAGTCCTGTACAATGAAAACCAACTCGTCAAATGACATCTATTATTACAATAACTACCTGTGAAAAACACTCCAAACATAGGCCATTCACTTTTTCTTTGTATACATGTTTTGGAATGCAGATAACATTTCTAGAGAACATACAAATATTTAGACCAATGATTTGAATACAAAAGTTTTTCAAAGACATATGGAACGATATGGATTGAAAGAGGAAGAAAGAAAGAGAAATAACACAGAAAATAAGACAAAAAGTAATAAAAGCACATATTAAATTGTTTTCTTTTCTTACATGAACCTGACTAATTGTGACCTGACATGCAATTGATTATGATTGTGTGATATGTGATTAAAAACTAGAATAAACATAGGCCAAGATAATGTGATAAAGGTATAAAATAAATGCGTTCAATACTATTGGTCAGAGGCAATAAGGAGTAATGCCAATTACCTGAAGTGTATATTGCATACTATAGGATTACATAGAAAGTGCATAACAATATTGCATCTTGTATTTTCAGAGGATATTCCTATTGTTGTGATTGTATAAGCTATAGCCTAATGTTTTGGCAGTGCATTTTGAAGGAATAGGTAGAGACCCAGCTGTATCTATGTAGCTGTATTGCCTCTTATATGTCCTCCTGCGTACTACATGACACTGCTGATATTGATCATATCCCACTGAACACCTCCAGGAGCGTACAACTGTAGCGTACCCACTGGATGACAACTTTAGAAAAACAACCTCCATTCCATGCAGGTATTACTGAAGACAGGATTTAACCAGCGGTCTGAGCTGTAGCTGTCAAAACAGAAAATAGAGGCTTTCTAACTCTGCGCCAACAATCTACACTGAGCATTAAAAGCACGGACTTCAAATTCATAAATAGTTTTATACAAAATGTTTCTTTTATGAAGATTTTTAAAATGTCCTTGTTTCTATAGCACTGTGCCACATCTTGAACACCTTCTCTTAATGACAAAATTATTTCCCCTTATTTCTCGGTATACAAGCTGTTGTTGAAGGTTGTTGAAGGTAACATTTGTTGAAGGTAACTTCATCTGTGTATGTGTGTATGTATGGGGGTTTATTTCAGAGGTAAGAGGTGAATCTCATATGGCCCTAAGTCGAGCCAAGAGAGCCTCTACATCCGACTCTCCATTGGTGCCACAGCCGCCGATGGTAGTGCCAGTGGAGGATGATTGGAAGGCTGGGGGCTGTGCTTCAACCTCTACCTCTTTCTCCACCACCCTCTGTATGTCCGGCTTGTGGCTGTGACCGGGGGTGTGCCTGTACCTCTGCCCCGGCTCCGTACGTGCAGCAGCCTTGCCCCGGGCTGCAGCTGGATGGCCCTTGGCCTCGTAATGAGCCTCCCTGGCAGAAGGGCCTTTCGCCAACACCGAACCCGCGTTTACATTCTGCCGAGAACGAGACCTTTGTAAAGTTGGCTTGGTGTTTTCTGTGAGGGAAAAACAGAGAGGGCGAGGGGAAATGTGAGAATGAGGGAGTGGAGTGAGAAACAGGCGAGATTTTGTAAAGAAGTTTCTAAAGTCAGCTTCTGAAAGTGAGAATGACTCACTACATAAATGGAAGCGAGAGGGGGGTAACCAGAGATTGCAATTGCAAGTCAGTAAGAGGAGAAGAGAACGGTAAAAACTAAAAACAAGCAAGTGAATACACAATGAAGTTTCAATCATAATGCAATACAAATGGCAATGGCGGTATAACAGAAATAATAAGGAAGAAACACAGAACAGCACTTTAGTAAGTATATACACATGCACAAGAAACATACACATACAGAGGATGCATATAAGATACGTAAACATATGTTACACATGCGCACACTATACAATACTGTTAGTCTGGATGCACATATACACACCAACGCACACTTACCATGCAAGCGTACATATACACACAGTGATGAAAACGTATTTTCTGCAGCAGACTGTGGCACGCAGCCAGCCCACTATGATGAAATGGATATGGCTGATCAACCGCAACAGAAACTCAATAACATAAATTCTACCTCCCCCTTTCCTTTTTTCCAATCTCCCAGTCTCTTTCCCTTTACTCTTACATGACACCCCCCC
>OMLI01092005.1:0-13909 GCA_900302605.1 Rondeletia loricata
AGAAATATCCATATACGTGTGGACAGGGCCTAAGACATGCAGGTCAGGTGAACTGAAGACTCTTAATTGCCCATAGGCGTGAGTGTGTTTGTGTGCAGTATGGTATATGATGTAGTATATGATGTAGTATGTATATGATGATGTAGTGGCTGTGCAACTTGCAATGCACAGACCAGTAGACCTTGCACTGCACTCAATCCGACAAAGCCTCCCGCCGTGAAACAAAAAAATCCACAATTTTCTGCAAACTCGCATTTATTTATAACGGTATTTGTAAACAGTAACTTGACACTTTTTAATCGGAGATGTGTAAAACTGCACAATGCTCAGATAGAGAGTTAACATGAGTGCAGTACAAAGACTCACATATTGCCCCTGTTCACCATTGGATTGCACAGGACACACTGCTCTCACTGTAGGTAAGGACAAGTAATTAATCCATAACCCATGGGGCCCCAATATGCATTTGTATGACCCTGTAAAATTGGGGCATTTTCTCATTTGTTTAAAGGAAGTTACCACCACTGCTAGAGAAAATGTGAAATTAAAATGTGCATTGTAATTTAGTCTTACTATCACCTAAAACTAAAATAAGTGTAGTCCAAATGTTTTAGAAGTAATGATTTTATTATGATTCAAAAATTTTTTAGCACTACATCCTCAACTTGAAACATAACTTAGACCCAAACAGTGACAGATATGGGACAAAACTAGAATGATCCCCTAAGCACCACAGCTGCATCAAATACAGAGGAAACACCGCAATTTTCATCATTATTGGATCTCAGTTCTCCAGAAAATATGAACTTTAGTTGTTATCATTTGAACGAGTGAATGCATTACTCAGAAGAGAGAACCAGTCTTGCTAAAAAATACAAAAATCGGACGATATATTGGTTATCGGAAATGTTATCTGCCAATTATCGCCATTATATCGGACCCAAAAATCTCATATCGGTCGGGCCCTAATATGATGGTATGTAAAGCCCTTTGAGACATGCTTGTGATAAAGGGCTGTATAAATAAACATGACTAGACTTGACTAGACTAGCAGAAGATAATTGTCCTGATTTGGCCATCCTGAGAAGTCTTCGTGTTGTGAGTCTGACCTGGTTTGGAAAGGTTTTGGTGCTACTGGGACCAACTGATGGCCCTCACAATAGCAAACTACTATTGTGACAAGGTGCAGGCTGTGCTGGGAATGTGGGGAAATTTCAGGAGATCCATGTTAGAGTGCAGACGAAATGCTAAACGTGCAAGTTTATTATGTGTGTGATGTAAAATATCTGCAGTAGCCTACTGGACAGGTTTTCGTTGTCTGCTATGGTGAGGGCAGCAGATGTGGAAATACAATAACTGTCCCAAAAACTACAGTCAGTGGTGTTTGATTCTCAATGTCAATAAAATTGAGCATAGACCTGTTGTGTGTAGCACAATCAAACCTGTGTGCCACCACATTCTTACGTTTGACAGCCGTGGGCCAAGTGGTTTGACCTAGTTTTACATGAGAGAAACCATACTGGTAGCATTTCACATTTTATTTTGATTATTATCTTTTTTCATTTTCAGAATTGATGATGATTTAGCATTACATTAAAAATATGTATGCAATAGTTTATTCCTGGAAGGAAGATGGAATGAAACTGGGAGGAAATTCTCACTCCTGGTTCCCTGTATTAATCCCTAGTAACAACTGTTGGTGATGTGGAACATACTCTACTCCAAAATGAATGACATTTCAAAACCGACTTTTTGCCCACCACCATTGCTCTTCTGCCAATGCTGTTAGGCATGCTGTAAATTTGTTGTGCATGGTTAGTGGACAGCATGGCACCTAATTTGGTCATTTTAGAGGTTTGATACACACAAACCCTGAGTGAATCAAGGCCTTTTGCAACAAGGTATATGTTTTGAGAGTGGGCAGTCTACACTCTGAGGCATTGTTCTCTTTATTGAGACAGCAGGAAGAAATCATATATTTTCTGATCCTGTTGCCCTCCTAATTACAGTGCGTTTGATCAGTGTATATGGGCTGATGTTTCTTTTCCCCTCAGACAGACACGTAATCACAGTCCTCGCTGGGGTGACTGAATTCCCCAGTGAAGTGACAGACAGGTATACAAGTCTTAGCATGTATGATGCAACAGCAGCATAACAACCACTGTAATAGAAATGGAACAACAACAAAAAAAGGAGATTGTTCACCTCCACCGCCAGCTCCTCAGTTTCTACCAGGCATTGATTATGTTCATGGAATTTATGTTTGCATTTCTGTAGTAATATTACCATCTATGTGTTCAATGTAACTGATATATAATATGATAATCAGATAATAAGAATCAGGTGCATTTTGAATTGGTTTGCATCTTGTAATAGTCACACACACACACAAACACACACACACACACACACACAGATATGCACTCTGCTCTGCCCTAATGAGATCCTGCGATTTAATAAACATTGACATGATTGTAGTGAAGTGAAATTTTAATTAAACTTCACATCTTTAGCGTTCTGATTAACATGAAGCCACTGCTCTGGTGGAACAGGTGTGTGCGTGCCCTTTGGGATGCAGGAACTGTAAACCCCTGCCGCTCAGCCTCTCTTGTCCTACCTCATCTCTGCCAGGAACCGTCTGATCAATGTTCTTTTCCAGCCACTCAATTAGCATCGCTGTCTCGTTAAAAACCCTACAAGCTGTCAGGAAACTGAAAGAATGGTGTGGGATGTACAGTCTCAGTTGCTCTGTATCCGCAGAGTGACAGTCACATAAATCATTCCTTTCTTCAGGTTGTGTGAGAAAGACAAAATTAGCTTTGAAATGGAAACCCCACACACATGCACGTGGCAAACCCTAGTTGTGCATACAGACAACCACAAGGCAACGTTGACTGATTTTACTCAAGTTCACATAAATAAAACATTTATTGATATGCATATCAAAAGACAAGAGTTGACAAAGCAAAACAAAGCCAAAGTGAAGATGCTGGGGCAGTGGAGAAAAGAGGAGAGGTCTTCCTCTTGTATCTTGTCTGAATCACTAACATCACCAGTTAGAAAGGGCTTGGCTCTGGGGCCATCTGGGGATATCTTGACATAATTGCTTCTCCTGAGGAAGCGCAGGTGAGTGCACCTGGAGACCCCTGATCCAGGTTACACAGACATGCTCTTCAGTTTCACAGACTAGAGCTGAGCTCTCACTAATACTGTCATCAAGCAGGTCTCAGCCCTAATGAAAGCTTTAATATGATATAGAGCACTGTATAAAATAATGAAAACATTAGTGAGTCAAATAGTTTACAGGGCAGAACTTTGAGGTCTTGTGAGGAGGTCCAAATATACCAAAACAAGTGTCCAAGTGCCATACAATTCATATATGATGGTGTGGCTCAGCATAAAGATATGACCAGATAGGAATGCATGAAAAAGGAGAGAGCAGGCTATTTTTATTCAAATGCAGTTGCCTCCTTGAACAATGCTTCAGATTAGATAATCAAGCCCACCTCACAGAGTAATCTAGTCCTAATCAACACATGATAATGAAGTGGGGACAGCTGGGCTGGTTAGGAGGTGTGCATGGACGAAGACCCAGGCGCAAAGGGCCACAGAGTCTGCCTAGCAGCATGGCTCAGCTGGCCTGGCACCCGCACGCTGCGGGCTGCTCACCCAGTGGAATGACAGAGGTCAATGTTCATCCTGCCACTGTGAAATGGCCTGAAGAGAGAGGGGGAGCACTACTAGAAGAGACCTTGACATCACATAAGGCCATCTGACATGCATGGCAACCTAAGAAATGCCCTTCATGGGCAATGGGCACGAGTTGAGACACACATTAAGAGTGTATCATTTTGAATGGTAATTACTGTAGCACCCAGAAGCACCATCGTTGAGACACATGCCATGGAGCTACACTTCCTTAAAGGCCCTATATGTACGTTTTCGGCCTAAATTAACATTCATTTTGCGTTTTTTATTGCCAATGAGTGAATTCTCCGTAACTAATGAGAACTAATGACACCAGCCTTGTCTCTCTCTGTTCAGCCGTTCAGTCTCTGTATGAGCAGGACTGTGGAGATGGCGGGCCGACATTTCGCGGCAAATTTACCGGATGTGACGTTATGCGCGTTCCCGAGCCTGCCTCTCACACACACACACACACGCACACACACAGGGCACGCACGAGCCAGGAGCACGTGTAAGAGACTGACTGCAGTTCCCCTAACGGCCACTGTCATACACTGTCAGTAAGAGTACCAACTTACATATAGGGCCTTTAAGTTAGAAGACAATATAAAACAACAGAACAGAGTAGAAATAGACGAATCAGTGAGCATCTTCAGTCAGACAGACTGAAGCTGGAATCATTTACGTTTATTTAAATAGGTTGTAATCACTCCTATATGGAAAGAGATTACTGCAAGGAGAGAAATTGGAATTTGTCATGCTCATATTGAACCACTGAATTAAAAAAGATGAATAATAAAGTAATTCAAACATTTAATTTGCAAGGCACAATTTGAAATAGAATGTGATTATTCTTGAATTGAACTTTTAGCTATAATTTCAATTTCAGTGTTCCCAATTCAAATTCAGTTTCTTGAGACACAGCTCCAGGATGAGGGACTTTTGTTCCCTGACTGTCGACTGGAGGACAGCCACCTCCTCCAAGGCTGCCAACAGTGAGCTAACAGTGAGTCAGCTTCACTTACGGCCGAGACAGACAGAAAGCGGCGAGGCCGCCGGGCACCGCTGCCGCCTCCTAGAATTGGCCACTTGTGGGCGTATCACATACGTTCCTGCTTGTTTTTTGATGGGGTAGCATTAAGTGTAAAATGAAGGTAAGAGTACTTTTTTATTATTCTCTGCCATGGATCAACGGAGGAAAATGGTTGCTGTTGCTGCAGCCGTTTATCTACGGAGATAACACCATGTTTGCAGTGATTATTAGCTTCTCCTCTATGATGACAATGTGGAACTAGGAAATTAATATTTGGCAAGGGGGAGAATTTACACAGCAGATCTTTTGCTCAAATCTGATTGGGTACTGCGCCGCAATTTTCTGCCACCTCGGGGTTGAAGTTCACTGATGCCAGCTATCCCATCATGTTCCGCGCAATCGGTTTGATAATGATGTGGCATTATACTCCCCACTTGGTGAAAGAGTTGCAAATCTTGTCATTTGTTTTATGTTAGTGAACGCCATATCAACTTGATAAATCAATCTAAAAATGACTTGTCTAAAAACATGTAAACATGTGGCCTAGTTAGCTATTAGCGGGGCATCCTGGTGGACCATGGAACTGTGACGTCCTGGGTTTGAATCTGGAAAGGACCTTTGTCGCATGTCATCCCCCTCTCTCTCCCGATCTCTCCTGTCTCTCTTCACTTTTGTCTATCTAATTTTTAAAAAGGCATAAAATGGCAAAAACGTTAGCTACTAGCTGTTGGCTGCAAACAACTATAGGCCTGCCAGGCTGCAGTACACTGCTTTTGACAAATTCTAACTGTCTGCAAGGTAGCAAACTGAGCCTTCAATGCGGCCTAGTACTGATAGCTAGGACACCATTTGTAACTCTTTCACAAAGTGGGGAGTATAAAGCTCGGTCATTGGCGAAGGAGATGAGCAAGGCACAGTGCCACAAGGCTTGTGGTTGGCTAAGTGAAGCTGACTCACGGCGGTGCAAGCATTTATAGTTCTGCATCTGTGATTCTGCCACCAACGCCGAAATCGGCGGACATCAACCGGAAACAGGTAGGAGGAAATATGAAGCGGGCCAATCACAGAGCTTACGGTCTGCGTCGCCCTACGCGCAGTTAAAATTTTGGAGAGGTGCACGTAAGCTACAGCGGCAGCCTCTGCGGGCTACACAGGCACTGGAAAGACCTACGGCGTAGCTTCGACGCAGAAGTATAAATTACCCTTCACTGTTGGCAGCCTGAATAAGAAGCACACAGCCGCACTTACAGTACAAACAAAAGGAACAACTCTACTCATCCAACAGAAGACGTACTCCTTGATATGCTAAAGAGCTACGTCTGTGATCACAATAGTTGCTGCCATCAGTAACTTCATGTACTGGATATATATTGCCAACTGAATTAATTGCTTTCAAAGCATGTGTTGAAGTAAGGCTTAATTACCAGGTAAATAAAAGTATATTGCTCATGTTCAGAACAGCCTGTTGCCTGTTGTTGAGCCTTCACATGTTTGATAGATATCAACCTCTTTGTGGGAGTATAACAAAGGAGGTGCTGTGCTAGTGGCTGGCAACAATTCAGCCCTAGAGTTTATCTTTGCCTGATTTCTTTGTAACATATCCACTGTACAGCTGGTTCATAGTTTGTTTTCTGGCAAAGGGAGTAGGATTATTGCTGCATGCTTGAGCAAAAATGGCCATATCACCTCCATAGAGATCTCTTTTATGAAATGTCATAATTAGGCCTACAACTCAGGTGTCTGTCTGGCCCAATAACTCACTCTAAACACTAAATTCTACAAAATAGCGGCCATCTGCTGGAGCAAGTTATTGCATAATGCATGGAGTCTAGCCCTGAGTCTCCCACATTTTTACAATGTCGTTTAAAAAAATAAAAAAATAAAAAATAAAATACTGTCCCCAGTCAGTCTCTTAATCTTGCAAGTCAAGTAAGTGCTGAGTGGACTTTCAAGCCTAGTGTTATTTTAATGTAAATTTGTATTGTTATGATGACAGTATTGCTATTACATAGTCAAGTGGTATTTCTGCTCTGCTGAGCGAGCCTTATTGGAGCCAAGTCTTCCGGTTATTATAGCAGAGGGTTTGTGTAAATGATTTCTCTATTCTTTTTATGTTACAGCAATTTATACCTTTGTTAAGAAAAGTGCTATCTAAATATAGTTACTATTATTAATGTAACGTTGCAAGCAATCACACTAAGCAGGATTCATGAATCTAAACGGAGCTAATTTCCCAAATAATTCACAGAATGAATGTGGTGAATGTGCTATTGTTTTCTCAACTGGATTGAGTAATCTTGCAAAAGACTGTCCCAAAGATAGTAGTCTACTTTTCTGTTGCGTTGTTGTTTAGCGGACCATGATCATGTACTCATCTGACCTGTCTGTCACATGGAATACTAATTCTGCACTGCAGTTGTGCTGTTTTGGAATTAGGCTACTGAATGGAATGCTGGTTAATTTAGTGCAAGTTGTATCTTAAAACACATGGATTTAACCTTGTGTTTTTAATGTCGGTTTCCATGGCCTATTGGCATGACTTTGGCAGTTTGTCCTATTTTCCTATTTGCAATGACTGTAGGCTTGCAGTGGTCAAGTGCATGTTGTGTCCTGCTCGGGGCAGGCTGTGGCTCATTCAGTGAATCTAGTCTTGGGGTGACACATGGCTAAATGGCTACGCAGCTCCTCCGGCTATGTGGCTGTCTCAGCATCAGAGCGCTCCCAGCCGGTGGCTCGTACTGCTAAGCTGCTCACTGAGTGTTTCACATGTCTCCTTCTACTGGCTGCAGTTCCAACACAGTCTCACAACATTTCCTGAAATGTATACTAACTCTGAAACACAGCTTACGTGTTGTGGACATGAATAATGTGAAGATTACGTTCCTCCGCCGCGAAACGATTAGGTGACAATAGCATGAATTGGACACACCATTGTCACATGTTCCTCACATCAAAAGGTTAGCTAACGGTTACATTTAGCCAAGTAAAACAACTTTGGGTAAGGTTAGGGTCAGGATTTGGTCATGGTTGAATATGACAAACTGTCACTGAAACTACACTCACAGCAGAAAACCTTGCAGAGAGTTGAAGATAAATGTATCCGCCCATCCACCACCCTGACCTCCACGGCCTTACCTTCCACAGCACTATTTCAATGCCAAACTACTGTTTCTAGTTGTGTCTCCTTCACATGTTCCTTTTGCCATGGGGAAACATACTGTATTTCTCTCATTTTTCATGCACGGAGCACGTATCTGCATTTTAAGACATCGTGCTCATTTCACAACATTTCATGAGACCAGGCTGCAGTTTGGTGCTGCAACGACTCTTGGTTTAGCTAGTCTTGATCATGCTTGTGATAATGGCAGTTAAGATGATAACTGTGTTGGGAATGGTGATTGATGCTAACAATAAGAAGGCTGAAGAGGCAATGCGTTGTGATGATAATAATGATGATGATGATGATGATGATAACTATGATGATGGCAAAAACAGTGATGCTGATTGTATTGCCTTTTCTTGGTAACAGATTTTCAGTCACTGAGTTTGCCAGGGTTGCAATGATGTCACTGCTGAAAGGGCATTTTAGGACAGTTTTAGCTTGTTTTGCCATATTGCACCATTTAGGCCAGGGGTTCTCAAACGTTTTCATGTCACAAACCCCCATATAGACACACATTAGGCAATGGACCCCCATTTGTCGCAGGGTCCCCATATGGGAATAATTTTGTTGTTGATGCTGATTTAGTATTGACTTGTATAACTGCCTACACTACACGTGGGGAAATAATAGTGGTGAGAGTGAAACCTACGTATGAATACAAGAGTCATCCTTATATGTTCTCTAACTGGGCTAATCTCCAGTGAATTAAATTATAGTAAAATAAATCATCATTTTGCTGGGGACTCCCTGGTGAGGCCGAGCCGTCTACAACAGTGTTTGTCTGTCTGTCTGTCTGTATCAGAAGTGGACCAATCACAGCAGACGCTGCTACGTGCATGACGTCACGCAACATAGGGCAAAAAAAACACCTGTCTGCTGCTTACATGCATTTGATAGCACACTCCAGACATTCAGTCTGATGGCGTGGCTCCCCTGTCCAGTGTTTGGATGTGGCGGGTTGTTGGGTGTGCAGCAAGAAACACGATGTAGCTATGATGATAGCTAAAGCTACGTTAGCTAGCGGTTGGTGTTTGTGAGTTGACTAGCCTTGGCTGCTAGCTAGCTGGCTGGCTAGCGTTGGGTGGGACTTTGTTTGCGGGCTGCACGCCTAGTGACTTGCCGTGGCTGGAGATTGGACAGGGAAGCCACGCCGTTTTTAGACTATGTCTTGTTTTACCATTGTCCTCTCTGTGTCCTGTGTTGTCTTCTAGCTTCTATCTATCTATCTATCTATCTATCTATCTATCTATCTATCTATCTATCTATCTATCTATCAATGATGCTACAATTGCCTAAATTGGCAGGCTGGGGTTTCAGCATCCTCTTTACCTCTATGCTCCCACTCGCCAGGCAATATGTACAGTAGAGCTGCTTTTGTCTGCCAAAGACCAGTTGCAATGCTGACAAGCAATAGTTTGAAGGAGAAAAAACACCTAATCTTTAGTCCAATAGCAAGTGACAGCAAATTAATTTACAGAGCTTACCTCAGCATTTTTTTTTTTAAAGGGCTCAAGAGCCCAGCACCTAGGTGAATCCACTTTGTGGTATAAGGTATTCATTGACTCTGATTCTAACCCTCACATAAGAGCCTGCGCTAGAAAGAAGCGTTTAGATAGCACTTCCAAGGAGCCAAATCAAATGTCTTGTGCGGATGGTTTTCTGAGCCTCTACATAGAGTTTATTACAGATAGTGTCCTCTATGCTCAAAATGATACAAGATGCAATACAAGTGGAACAGATACACTGGCTACGCATGAACCTTGAAGAAGATGTATTTCTCCATGCTGCTGGAGGCCTGCTGGATGTCAAGGGAAGCCTTTGAGGAGAAAGGCGATGTAAAAGACTTCATAAATGGGTTCAAGGTCACGAGAATAGAGAATATCTGCCCATATCTTTCATGCTTCCTTAGAGCTATTACAACAGATAGTTCTCTCACAGCATATAAGTAGTTCACTGGGCCGGGAATATTAATCTTCTGTAGATGAGACACAGATATATGGAATATGTTTTTACAGCAAGGGTCCATTTCATACTCGCTGATCTAGTAAGAACATAGCACAGGAAACCAAATTTAACAGGATAATAATGTAATTCATAACAAATAAATCATGATTATTGTGTCGTAACAAAATTTTCTCTTTCTGCTCTTAATTGGATGAGAACAACATGAGACAGAAATTCTGGAATTATTCTTTGATCATCTCCAACTGTAACACATGATATCTGTAAGAACATCTGAACAGAAGCCATGGCTCATTTACAATGGCAGGACTACTTTAAGACTGTATGACTGTCATTACTGGTTTGTCACGATTATGTTTTTTGTCAAGGTCATTTTGTCATTTTCTTTTTCATCATTTTCTCATCATTGTCATTGTGTTTCTGATCATTGCACAATGTGCTGAGATTCATATGGGGGGAAAAACTCACATTTGCCACTTCTTAATCATTGGACTTTTCAATCCACAGGAAGCTATGGTTTCTGATAACAATTTAAACACACCACTTGCTGTAGTACCATCTCTTTAATAACACACCAATCCCACCATGTCTTGCCACACTGTAGGATTCATGGCCAGCTGACAGAGGCATCCAACCTTTTATGGTTGGTTTTATATTACTTTATTTTGCTCTAATATACATGAGGATTGTTTCCTTCCTTCCCAAGTTTATTTCCGCTATGAATTCAGATTTTTATAAATATGCTCCCATTGCCAAAACAACCCCTTATTTCTCAGAACTATTTCTTCAGTCTCCCTGACCTACTTTGGGGTAAAGTAATATAAACATAATTAACTAAAATACCTCTGAATACTTTTAAACAGCATTTTATTTCAGCACTCTCTTAGACTTCTACATTTCAGCTAAAAAAAACAAAAAAAATGTGTCATTAGCAAAACAATTGCATTCAGGACTTTTTGTGTGTGTTTTCAGAGGGTCGTGGTAGAAAAGAGAGGGTGTTATTAGTCTTAAAGGAGAGATTGGGAGATTGTTCCATTGGTCAACTTACCCATGAAGTGATGAGAACATAGACACCAAAATAATCCACGTGTCCCCGGTAGATCATTCGTTCTGGTGCTCCATGCTAACACTTAGCATACACTATGTTGAGTGATAGTAGGCCACTAGCATTATCCAAAGTAAGAGGACTGACCTTTCAGTAATACAAAAATTGTTAGTGCTTTTTATTACATGGCCTGTAGATTCATACATTTTAAAAATGAAATATCATTAACTCAATACAGCTGAAGTAGCCAGGTTTATTTTTTGAACTATTTCAGGTGAACAACCACGTATTCATCCGCAGTGCAGTGATTTTTAGCTGTGCACAGTCTGCCATCAGTCTGCCACCTTCACTTATGGAAAGTAATCCCCCGGTACTTTAAAACAGTATGTTATTCTTGTATCATATTTCATGTAAATAATACCAATCTCCTACACAAAACTTGCAGACTTAGCATTTCAGATTAGTTACCATTTAGCTTTAAAGCAGCTACAAGTTCTCATTTTCTCCCTTTTGAAGTAAAGCTAGTTGCCTACTATCACTCAAGATAGTGTGTGCTAAAGTGTTAATCATGGAGCACCAGAGCCAATAATCCACCGGGACACATGGATGATTTTGGTGACTATGGCTACGTTCACACCGCAGACCCTCATGCTCAGTTCTGAATTGCTGTTCATATCTTATTTTTTGGATGACTGTGGATATCTATTCTAGGATGTCACCCATATCTGACACCAACATGAACAGACAGCGATGTCAAAACGACACGGGCGAGCAACAATAACAAACGACATCACATCAGTTTTGTACCTACACTTCTCCCACTTGTTTCAAACACATTTCAGTTTCGGTGTGTGCCTTCTAGTTTTGACTCAATTGAGGCGTCTCCCCAAATACCAATCAAGTCACGTCACCTTGAGATATTTCCAGCACAGCTACAATGGAGTTTGATAGCAGAGCATTTTTTCAGCCATCTAAAACATGTCAGCCCCTCAGAATAAGATAAATAAGATAAATTACAACACTTCATCACAAAATAACTCCTGGAATGCACTGAACATCACAGATTGATGATATATAACAGTGTGCAAGTATTCCTTTAACTTTAGAAGAATGGGCTTATGAATTGATTTTGAATGCAAACCAGCTGGGAAAATCTGCATGGGGGAGGTAAACTAGAAGTGCCTCCCCACCTCCCTCAGCAACTACCCTTGAGCAAGGTAGTGAAGCTGTTCAATGGCCAACAGCATGGAAGACTTTGATCGTACTGGGCAGCTCCCAGGAGTGATTGTGTGTATGAGTGTAAAGGCGTGTATTGCTGAAAAATAGCATGTGTGCTCAGCAAACATTCCTCGGGTGAGTAAAGCTTAAAAAAAAACCGGTATGCTCCCCTTTAATAAATCCTACATGTTCAGATAAATATTTAATATTATATAACGATAGCACAGAGGAAGCTTTTGCTATATTAGAATACTTATTCATATCAGCAGTAAGCTGGAGGCAGTCATCTTTACATATGAAATATTAAAGAGGCTGACACTTTAAATCATTTCGTATAACCAATTTAAATATAATCAATTTAATATAATTGCTCTATTTGTCACTCACTTGTTAGGTGATGCACGCCTTGAGTAAATTGTCAGTTTTGTGATTGATGCTTCACATTTTACATCAAAGAATCCACAACACATCAACGTAAATAATATTCTTGTATGAAAGAAAACAACAGAAAAACTCCTCCTGAGAATATGACTGTGCAGTTTTTGTATATATGTAGTAGTAGTGGTGGTGTGTGTGTGTGTGTGTGTGTACATGCGTGCGTGCGTGTGTGTTTCAGCAAACTACATTACATATAAACATGTATACATTATGTCCCCTATAACATAATAGACACAACTGGTTTGTAATGTAACACTTGGCTTGACCGTAAACCTAAAGGATCATTCAGATGCAATCATTGTAACAACTGTAGCAACGTTTCCCAGGCAAAAACATTCACTTCACTTCAAATACAGAATATCAAATTAACCATTTCATTAAAGGGATAGTGCACCCATTTTTAAAAATTTGATATTAATTAAATTAAATTAGCATGTTGCCATTGGGCAGACTGGCCCCCCAGCTAGCATTCTGTAAAATAGCCTTCTAAATCCACTTAAATAAGGTTTAACAGCACATTTACAAGTGTTGGAAACGAAAATGCACATAAGATTACAGAATGCACAAGGACGATATTTTCACTAAAATTGCTGTTTATGACTCCTTTCAGCTTCCAACTTTAGAGCCAGAACTCCTTTTCTCTATTTCCATTATCACTCCGCACGAACATACTTAGAGAGAAGTATATGGGCCGAATAGGTCCAAAGCAAGTATAAACTATTATATTCCTAGTGAATCTAAATATAACCACCAATACACTATCAACAGTCATCAGAGAGCATTGTGCAAGGCAATTCAGTATCTAACTAGTAATCAGCTAACTCGCCATCAAGTAGCGTTGTTAATGTTATTTACATGGGAAGATGGACGGAACAGCTACTCCTCTTAGAAAGTTATTTTCTGGTCCTTGAGAATTAAATCATCCGGGGAAACATGCTCATCACACAACCTTATATCACGTTTTCTAAGGACGCGTAAAGGTGCGTTTGCCTCCCGGTAACACATGGCTCGAAGCCAAGCCATGTACAACTCTCGGTTGTATAGTGGCAGTCTATGAAACGATTTCCCGACTGCGTCCGATAGTTTTATGAAACATATGGCACATGTGCGCATATTGCAGGATATAGTACGATACTTCAGCAAGGGAAATTAGCGACGTTGTTGCTAGTTGCTTCTTCTTGTTTGTCGAGCAACCAGCTCTTGTGTTGTGTTTGTGAAGTTGAAACCCTCCCCCTCCAAAGCACTCTAGTGTAATTGCGTTCCTCTCGAGCCACCGTAGTTAGGTGCAGCACAGACAGCATTCTACGCTACAGGACTGCCGTGGACTAACAATGTTTTGGACAACTGTCGACTTTTCCATATG
>OMLI01092009.1:0-13346 GCA_900302605.1 Rondeletia loricata
GTAACTTTAGCTCAGCATGATGGGACTTGTCTGTCTCTTCTTCTCTGGTGTTCGTACCAGTTAAGAACACATGAAGAAACAGCTGAATATGAGCATCAGTCCAGACTTCAGTTTGTTCTGCTATGCTTTCCAAGCATGAGGAACTGCTGGCTATCAGGTGTCAACATCAGTCTCCTTCTACCCACAATCCCTTGCGTTTTGGGCCTGTAGTTGGTTCAGATGACATTGTCACTCCTAACGAACCGCACCACAGTTCTCTTGTTGGAGGACTGAGACTCGCATTTTCAGGCGTCTCTGTGCCGTTATTTGGTGCCACCAGAGTTCGAATGGCATCGTTCTCACCTGGACAAACAAACCCAACTAAAGGAGGAAACCAGTTTGATTAAACCGCTCCAGACATGCTTGGTGTGAATGCGCCGTAATTTACAATCTAGACTGAACTTTCTTTCACGTCTTTACAAGCAATCCACTTTCACAATACTGTGAAATCCTTGAGAAACCACCACAACTGCCAACGGACTGGTTTTCACTGATAACAACGGGGTGAGACGGCCAACAGACTGGGAAAGGGAAGCTCGGTCAGTCTTCAGAGTATTTAGAGAGGAGAGACTTTGTGTGAATACCTGGCATTACAGGCTCAAACTCAGAAGCTCTGGTCATGTCATATCTTTCATAAGAAATATCCATAAAGAGTGCTTTTCTTTTTACAACTTAACAAGCTTAGAGGGAGCTGGAGTGAATTGTTTTTGATAAAAAAGGTCCCTCAACTATAGGACAGCCTGCCTGAGACAATACAGTTAGCAGCATACTCTGCATCTTCTTTTAATATACGACTGAAAACTCATTTTTATAATTTTGCATTTGACTGACAAGTAATTATTGTTCCCTTTATGCTATAGTAGTATTGTTGATTTGCTGGGAGTCCTATGTGGATTCTGAATTTTGCCGAGTCTGCCTTTAAAGTTCATTATTATTATTATGATTATACCCAAATGAAAATATTAGATTAACTTGATTAAAACTCAAGGATAGTGTCTTATTATCACATTCCCTCCAGGATATTGCAAATATGAAAAATGGTTTCAGGCAATTATTGAAAAAAAGCAAATGAGATCACTTACGCAGGTCTGTAGATGGAATATCGGTCAAACCCCAGCGCCTCTATATCTGCCTCCACTTGTCCCTGGAAGAGAATCCAACTGCATTCATTCCCAAATGTCATTTACTTAACTGAGCGAGACTGAGGGAAGCTTGTAAATGACTTCAAGTTTCAGTATTCAAAGCTCATCGCCTGTGGCGTGCGGCAGAGAAGAGGGATAACACACCTTGACTTTGAGATAGAGGAAGTTGCTATTTTTATCGGCTCCCTTGGAAGACTCCAGGTGGAACTGAGCGCAGCCTCCTGCCTTGGCAAGCTCTGCCGATTTGAGAACGTAGTCATGATCGACGCGGATGAATCCCTCCTGAAAGGAAAGAAGAAAATAACAGAAACGAATACCAATAACTTGTTGGCCATCTCGAGGTGAGAAGTCAAATGCACGCATGGACACTGTAGATTATATGCACCTCCCTTCATCTTTGAGCAGGTGAACATGCGAGGGGGTTTGGGGTTTGAATCCAAAACAAGAGTACGGGCCACATTGGTCTTGATCAACAACCCTATCAACCCCCCCGCAGATTTATTATGGTCATTTTGTGCTAAGGGACAGTAAAATCTTGTTTAATGCACCTTTAAAATGTTTTTTAGGGGATTTAAAGTGTTTAACTTACAGTCCCTGCTTTAGCTCGGGTTGTTCCCAGGCAGCAGTAGCCAACATCGTGGCCCTGGAACGCAGCAGCGTAATCATCTAGCTTCTCAAAGTCCACCACCTCTTGCACCTGGAAGCAGGGAGAACAGTAAAGCCAACCTCATAAATCTCAAATCATGGGGTCGGTTTAACTGTCGAAGCCAATCAACTGACAAAGAGGATTTGCCCACTGACCAGGTTTTCATACGCTTTGTCCTCAAAGGTGAGCCGTCTCCGTCCGATGAGAGTGATCTTGGAGAAGATGTTCCGCCCCAGCAGCTCCTGAAGCAGCAGCTTCCCCGTTTCTCCAGAAGCACCGAGGAGGAAGCAGCTTTTATTCTGCTGCCTGAAGTTCTCCTCCAGGGTTTTCATGTCCTCCGCCATGCTGTGTGCCAAAAACAACAAACACAACACAATGACCATTCATCAGCACTGTGTATGTGTATTAGGTCATGTGCGCAAGGGTCAAACTACTGTGCTGCCTTTATGTACCATCATGACATAACATACTCGGTTGAGCTATTCATTGGAAATACTGTACATTGTGCAAGTGGATGAGTTGTCTATAGTGACTGTCACAGGCTTGCTTCGTGAACAGAAGCACTACCTTGAGTCAGAAGCTACATTAGTGTCATGCACACAAAATCCAAGTCCCAAGTCATTTCCAAGTCATTTGAGTCTGACGTCATTCCATTTATGTCCCGAGTCTGGACCGTTAACATTCAAAACATCTGCCAATTTGATGTTGCCTTGCTTATCGGCTCATGTACGTACCTGATAGACGTTTTATGAATCCGCCAAGCAGCTAAAGTAGTTCGCCTGCACCCAAATTAAGACTGTGGCGGGCGGGCGGCAACGAGCCGTGTGAAGGACAGGATATACACCGAAATTACCAGAAGACGCAAGCGATTCAGAAAAGGTCTTACGTCGTGTTTTACGACGTAAGTACGTTTGTCGATAAGAAAGGCCGCATTAAACTGACAACATTTTGAAAGGAGTTCAGCGTGACGTTCTCTCTACTACACCTGTGGAGGTAAACGTAGTAGATCCCTCCGCGGGTTGAACGGTCCACAGGTCTTGCCCAGGTCGTTATTGTAAATGAGAACTGGTTCTCAATTAACTTACCTGGTTAAATAACGGCTAAATAAAATAAACAGTAGGGCCAAAACACCTAACGTTACGTATACATAATCAGGTAACAGTTAGAGGAAATGAACATGACATGATCTAACATATAGCTAGATCCAAGTCCTTCACTGTTGTTTACCTGTGGTGAGATGTAACCGGGTCAGAATTTTCCAAATAATGTAAAACTGCTGCAATGACGACGACCAGGACCGTAAAGAGCCCGGTTGCTGTGGCGACCAGGGTGGTTCCCAGTGGTTTCATAACCGATATATTGCTGCGGTAACGACGATATCAAAAACACTTCCTGCTTCCTGGTTCATTTCTAGGCGGAGGAAAAGAGGATGAGACAACATCGTGTCGCATCCCGCTCACTAGAGACTGTTCACTACACGACTGTTCACGGGTTGCATTGTCTTGTTTTTATTTCGTCTTATTTATCGTGTATGATACGGTAGAGAGGGACAGGAGAAGTCTCCGATCCGCCGCGAGCCTCGTCTCATCCTCATGCTTTCCCAAAGATGGCGCATGCGCACTTCCACAAATATGACAGACCCCAACGAGGAATCCGTATAATATTCCTATAATATTCCAATAGGAGCTTATATCGTGTCTGTCGTACTCAATAGTGAGTTTATTATAGTTACCTTATTGTACTATATTTGTGTCATCTCCTCTGGTATCGCTATAATGTTCCTATAATATTTCTATAATAATCCAAATAGGAGGTCATAGTGCATCTGTGGTACTCAATTGATTTATAGTGACTTCATTGTACTTTTTATTTATATTTTTATGTCTTATATGATACAGTATAATAATCCTATAATGTTCATATAGGGTAGTAGTGTTTAATTTAATTGTAAATTAATTCACTAGAAATGATCCCAGCCAGAGACTGTATAAGAATGACTGTTCTAATCAGAGGTTTCCCTCTCCCCACACACAGTGTACACAGTTATCCAATCCCAATACTAAATTAACAACAGCAGAAATCTTCACATATGGGGGGATCCTGTAAAAATAACCTAATGCATGTCTCTTTGGGGTTGCGTGACATGTGTATCAAACCCTATAGAACCCTATCCTTCACTAAATCACAACCCCCTCCTTCATCATCTATAAATCTAATTTAAAACTCTACATCAGATCCGTCCATTCTTTTATCCATCCATGGCCAATTCATCAGAGGGCAGTTGAGCTCCTTTCTGCCCTTACAGTCGATGAGATGCAGGTTAGTCAAACCTGTGAGAAACCTGTCCTCTTTCTTTGGCTGCAGCCTAAGATAAAGAAAGAACAATGCAGCATTTGTTTGGACTTCATGGGATTGCATAATGACAGACCTGAATGACCCTGACGGACCGTCTAAGACCCAGAAGAAGGTAGAATAAGGTTAAAGCTGTATACAAGCTGCTGTTCACTGTAGTTGTCAGTCAACCTGCCAGGATCAGTGTGCTCTGGAAAAGCCCGTGAGAACTCGTACATAACAAATGTACCCAGATCTGCTCAATTTGTGTGTGATGGCCTAATTTGAGGATAAATCTGTTTGCCAATGTTGAAAAGAATCAGAATCAAAGAGGTAGAAAAGGTGTTGAAAAAGGCTGGAAAGCCTCTTAGCTTCTGATGTTAAAGACAGCAGGGTTTATGGAGAAAAGGGTCTCTAGTCATGAGGAAAAATAGATCCGAGGCACTCCAGATCATTTCCTCTGTGTGCTTCCTTTACCCTGACGAAGGCCGTGGGGCCGAAACGCACCGGCCACAGTTTTTAAACTTAAAGCATCATTAAAGTTTGGTAGAGGTTTGGGTTGTGTAGTTACCTTGCCATGATGTAACTCCAAATATTGGCGAGATATCTTCAATAGTTGCTCTGTAGATTCAAACTTGATAATCCACTTTTTTTCCTCTCTCCCCCATACACATGCATTGCACGGTGAAACAGATCTCAGTCACACTTCTAGCTCACAAACGAACGAGAACAAAGCGGATTCTGCCGATGTATAAAAGAACAAAACCTGATTCAGCGTTTTTTGGAAATAAAAAGGTCAACTTCGTGTTGATTTTACTATTTGAATTAGGAAGAAGATCCGGTAGTTTGCTTCCGGGACCGAATCACCGTGTTTGTATGTTTGCGCGTGTAAGAAACGACCTGCTGATTGGTCCAAATGTCCACACCCACTCCTGAAGCTGCTGAATAGGGGATGAAGAAAATATTACCTTTACCAATCATTGTAAACGCTGAATCAGGTTTTGTTCTTTTATACATCAGCAGAATCCGCTTTGTTCTCGTTCGTTTGTGAGCTAGAAGTGTGACTGAGACCTGTTTCACCGTGCAATGCATGTGTATGGGGGAGAGAAGGAAAAAAAGGGGATTATCAAGTTTGAAGCTACGGAGCAACTATCTGGAGTTACATCATGTCAAGGTAACTACACAACCCAAACCTCTACCAAACTCTAATGATGCTTTAAAGGCGTTTAAACCCATTTGGAGTGCCTTGGATCCGTTTTTCCTCACAAGTTGAAAAGTTGGTTGGGATGGCAGCGTCGGTGTGTAATTGGGTCAAGAAATCCCGCCTGGACTCAGAGTGTGAACCAAAACCTGGAAAATGTCTGTTCCTTTTGTCAGACCTCCGGGGGGTTTCATTAGCCAAAACCTTCTCACAAAGAAAGCAAGTCCAGTCACATGCAATGAATTCATCAACGCCCCATGGTTTTAACACCCCTGCCACTTGGAACACAAGGCATCGACCCGATCTTATAGAATATGATGGAGCCGGGGATGATCCTTCAAAGATGTCAGCAGTAAGAGACAGAAAGAAAGGAGGCCCGGGTTGAGAGAAGAGGCCTTAAACTGGCACTCAGCTGAAATGAAATGTCGCCTCTTTGTTCCTGAGCCGCGGGTGCTAATTGGGCCTAGCGGTGGGGAGGAAAGCTGCCGCTGGGCTGTCTGTCGCACCTGTTGAGTCATTGTCTCACACATTGATCAGACAGGAAGTTGAAGTAAGAAGGCAAAGGCTTATGCCTCAGTGGGTGCGTGGCAGAAACGTGGTTCAATTTCCTTTCAGAGCGCCGCTGCTGGAGGTGGAAATACCAGTGGTGGTCAGTGGTCAATTGCTTTTGACCATTGATTAGTCTGTTCTAAAGGACATATGGATCATAAAGAGATGGTTTCCATTGGCTTGCTCAGATTCTGTACGTCTTCGATCATAGTCCCTCCCGCATTTTCTCAGCGTTACATATGTGTGAAGACTGTTGGGTTGTAACCGCAGTATTGCCCTACTTCATCTAAAGCCCAGTTCGGATGGGATTCATTTTCAGGACAATGTGCGTAAAGTAATTGTTAACACAGGACATCTGTAACGTTAATGGACAACGATCTCTGTACCCAGTCTCAAATGACAGACATGGGAGTGTCTACTCCATTTACGCATCGTTCGGCATCACGCCAAAAATGTGCCATGCGTCATGTGGAACTTCCGCCATTGACGTTGCCGTGCTCGAACCGTAATATTACAACATGGCTGCAAGAGCGAAGAAAAGTCACAACTGGACCAGAGTTGAGACTTTGGGTCTGATCTCGACATCTCGATTGTTGTTTGTCATAGAAAAATGACTAAGTCCAAACAAACGTTGGCTATGGCGGGAATAGAGCCGACAACCATTTTAGGGTTGTCAGTTCGGACGGGACTAGTTTTACCTGAGGTAATTTTTACTGGGCATTTTACAGGAAGTAAAAGAGGCTGACATGGTCATGTGCAGTCCATAAAAATTTACTGACATGGTCGATTCGGACGGGACTAAAATCACAGACATGCTCCGGTAATGATTAAATTACCCCACCTCCCCCTGTAAAATTCCCGTCCAAATAGGGCTTAAGGCACATTTCCAAATGACACATACATACCTGCATGTACACATATGTCACTCACACACAGACACACTCACACACACACACACACACACACAAACGCAGTTTAAGGCTTAGCACCACGGTTCCACAGACTCTTGAGTGTGATGCTAATGATGGTAATTAATGGAGCCTGACAGCACAATCTGCTGCCCATTGTCTCCCAATCAACAGCTTTACAGTCCACATGGGCCACAGAGGGGACTGGAGGTTTAAGATGAGAGAGAGAGAGAGAGAGAGAGAGGACGGGAGAGGGAGAGAGAGAGAGAGAGAGACAGGAGGGTCAAACCTCAGGGGACGGGCCTGATCTTCAAGTGGGGATTAGCTCAATTAGAGAGGCACTGTCTGATCAAGATGCAGGGTTTGATGGTCCATCGGTGCCTATGATTTACCGTGTGTGTGTGTGTGATGAGAGAGGCCTACATCATTAGACTTGACTGTTGCCATTATTTGTTGCTGTGCCTACTGATGCAGCTGGTGTGAACAATAGTCAAGATGATGCCCTTTTGCCTCTCTGTGACCCTCGGCTCGGATATCCATTTATTGTCATACATTTCAATACTAATTAATCTCCACTGTATTTTCATCATCCACCGATTTATCCTGGAGACGAGGTGATAACGGCTCTATGAATATCTCAGTGTGCATAAAGTAAACTTGTTTCGTGGTCATATTTATCAGTGAAAAGTGACGTAAAATTAGCTTGAACCTGGATCATTGTTTCATCACTTGACTTAAGCACAACATAAACAGTTGCAACGTTTTTCCGCCTGACTTGAAATGTATCACATTAGCGTTAGATTTTTAAACTTTGAATAATTTAAAGTCACAATGAAACAACATTTTGAGAGCGTCTTGCTTCCATAATTTGATGTATTTCCGGTTGAAACAGGATGTTGGGGCGGGACATAACGCGGGGGGAGGGGTCATTCAAAGGTGGCCGAGTTTTTATGTTCACCTCCTGGTACACCATGAAGTAATCACTAAAAATACACAGTTTTTCTAGGAAGTAAAAGTTATGGGATTTTGATATAAAAACACTAAATAATATATATACATATTTCTTGGGCCTTTATTGTTAAACAGGTGTATATTCTGACATGGAAAATGAGCTAACAAGGTGAAAAACACATTTTTCATTTCATGGTGACTTTAATTAAAGATCGTATGTCTAGGCGGACCTTAAAAAGGCCATACCAGCTGCCAGATCCTCTGATCAGCCATGAAAGAAGGGTACAATGAAGTAACCCCATAGTACAACAGAGGCTCAGAGCCTTCCTTGAGCTTTCTACAGGCTCAGACTTCAGGCTCAGGCCTTCACAATATGTTCCAGGCTAAGCGGAGTATCAGTGCTGCTCAGAGGAGCTTTCCTGCTCAAAGACCCGGAGCTAAGCAGCAGTGAGACCTGCTTTTCCTGGTCTGAGGAACAATACGGTCATTAAAGGAGCAAACAGATTATTGCAGCTTTTCAGTAGAGGATCCAGGAAAGAGTCTGGGGTTCCTAGCAGCTCTCAGCAGGTAGAGATAAGACTACACTGGCACATCTGGCCAACCCGCTGCTAACTAGCATAATATGCTCCATTTATCTATCTATCTACCTGTTACTGTTAAAGGAGAATACCGGTGTCATAGCCCGTTTACTTCTGTCTACGTCTAGTTTACATTTCTCGCAATCATTTTGCAATGCATGCCGTATATAATTAGATTTTTTTACATTTACTTGTTTTTCGTTGTTTTGAAAATACAAACTTCACGGTGTCAAACCTAGCTTGAAATGAACCGCTGTCCCGGCTAACAAAGACGCCCTAAATCAAAAGACATGGATGTGACAGTAAAGTTTCTGAGGGATTATTTCCTGGAGGAGACTTCCACTTCCTCCTGTGGGTGTCAGGTGGGGGAGACAGGAAGCAGAGCGTAACGTGACGCAGCGCTGATATGAAAACACTCGACTCAGCTCAATGAAATAAGGAGGAAACAGAAAGTTTGACCAAACCAAATTCTGTCTTCATGTTTCCTGTGATGGATTCTCTCGCTCTGTGGAAGTTGTTTTTCATACTGAACAAGAATGAACGGCAGCAGATGTCTTCTTCTTCTGCAGGAGGAAAACGAGCCTGATATCTCCGACTAGCCGTTTGATCGGTCACAAAGGTGCAGATTTCCTTTAACAAGCTCCACAAGCCGAGCCTCCAAACCATTCATTTAGAAGAGTCGACCACGAGATGTTAGCGTGGACGTGGAAACAAAAGCAGTGAATCAGAAAAGGAAATGGAGATGCTTTTCCACTTTCTTCAACTCGTCCGGCCGGCAGAGTCTGAAGGCAATGCGCCGCTTGTTTCCTTTTGTGCGTACCACCCTTACGAAATTTGTATACTGTATTCTTTATCCTACTAATGGCAACCTAAAAGCCGAGCTGCAAGCCCTGCAGCTAAAATGGATGTGTATTGGCCCACTTAAATACATAATGCCATCCTTGATATAGGGTTAGTGTGTATGCCTTCCTAGTGTGAGTCCTTTTCATCAGCATTGTTCTTAAGCAGCTTTTTTAGTCAATTACCTAATTGACTTGAGACTTCTTTTTCTCAGTGGTTGGCAATTCAGAGGTAGATCATGTAAATATTAGTCAGTGTTTACTTGATTTAGCTCCCATGCAATAAACACGCCACGTATTTCATACTTATAGTTACTCATTCCTTGATTTTGGCTACGTATCATCTTACCTGGGTTTAATGCGACTATTGCTGATTTGCCGACATAAGTGTGAAGTATTTGATTTCACTCAACGTTTTTCTCAACGGTTAACACAGAAAAGGGCAGACGACTAGTTATGATGAGAGTTTCCCAGGAGAAAATGAGAGGGGAAACAGTTGGATCTATATGGTCTTGTATGGGGTAAAGGCATAATACACCAAAGCCTCTTAGTGGATATTTGTGTTTGGCTTTGAGTTTTCACCATCAGATCTATTTGCTGTTTTAAATCTCTCCTTTGTGGCGGGACGGGCGAGGCTTAATGACTCCTTTGAACTGCCGACATCCCAAGCAGAATGGCTTCGGGAATGTCAACCAACTAACCTTTAGTCTCTTTCCCACATCCAGCGACAGCGAAGGGCACACAACACCAGTCTCTCCATTCATGTCCACCTCGCATATTCCACGGTCTCTCCGCTAATCACTTTCTCTGTCACGCAAGCAAACATGGAGCAATTACCGTGATAAACAGAAACAGCGTAATGCTCCTGGAAAAAAGAAGATGATTTGACATTTTTGGATTGTGAACGCAGCCCTTCTTCCCTGCGTGACGCTGCTGCCTCTCCTCTGTCTCGGCTTCTGGCTCTCATAAGACCGGCCGAGCTCGTCTCTTGGACGGGCCCTGCTGTCCGGCGGCCTACAGGGAGAGTGAAAGGAGGGAGATCATGTCGGATCATGACGGACCCACCACAGCACAGAGACCTCCCTGCCGAGGAGCAAACACCACTACAAATGGCAGAGCCGGCTGGACAATCACTCAGTGAATGGAAGCTAATTAGCTGGAGTCTAATGCCAGTTTACTAACACCTGTATTAGCGTGCTCGCTCGGCAGGGAGTCAGGGCTGGCCAACAAGCGCTAATCCATCATAAGCCCAAAGTACTCCTCCCCAGAACCGACATTAGCATATTCTCCTTTAGTCAGCTGTAGCTAACCTAAACCTGGAGGAGACGGGCTTCCACAGCGGCGGGTTGATGGAGAGGAGGAGGAGGAAGATTTTTATTAGTTTGTATGTGTTGTGCTCAGTGGGCAGGATTACCTGTGTGTCTGTGTGTTCGTGTGTGTGTGTGTGTCAGGGTTCCCACACTCACTTGGACATCAAATTCAATGACTTTTCAATGACTTTCAAGGTCATCAGAGGGTTTTCCTCAGGATGTAAAGTCTTGATCTCAGGATGGAGAGAGCTGAGGCATATCGATGAATTTTCCCCAAAAAATCAAGTACTTTCAAGGCCGTCCATTCATTGGAAAAAAAACGTTTATGGCCTTATATTATTTTTCTCAAATCCACAAACCCTGCCGTGTGTGTGTGTCTCTTCATGTGTCCATTTATGTGTGTGTGTGTGTGTGTGTGTGTGTGTGTGTACTTTCACTCTCATTCCTTTGCTCTCGCAGTCTCCCGGCCTCTCCCGCTGCCTGGGTGGTGGAGTGATTAGCCAGCGGCCGTGTGTGTATCAGCGAGTGCGAGGCCTGTGTGTGTGTAAGGGATTAGCGAGCTTTAGCATTAACATCATGACCGGACTAGCTACATTCCCTCGCCCCGCTAATAATTTGAGGGGAGGAGAAGGCGGCCGGTCCATTAGCTCTGTCTGTTTGCTCAGGACTCGGCCGACTCTGATCCCCTAATTTCTCTCCCCGATTCCAAGAGGATCTCTGGCTTTTGTGAAAGAAGGGACAGAGGGATGGAAAGATAAAGGATGGGACAGAGGGGCACATTGATTCAGAGATCACCGTGCTTGGGGACATTCTGTACACTTACCAAACTAATCAGCGTGTGTAAACACAGCAAGCGGCGTTGAGGGTTCGCTGGTAAAAGGGAAAGAGTTGGCCGGGGTCTCCAGGGTTGATTGAGAAGAGCCGTTGTCGGACCACACTCGGTGCCTGCGGCCTCTCGTCTGCAGACCACAGGCAGACGAACTCGTCCCCCGGCGTTCACACTGCGAGCAGCTTAGTTGACGGGTCGCTCTATTCTGACTGATTGTGGCCGGTGCAAGAGGATCTGATTGTGTTCTGTAGATGCAACGTTTTGAAAAGGCAAATTATGTATTTTTCGCTGCTTTGGTATTTCACAACGTTGCGTCGTTTTGATGAGTTAACATAGCTAGCTAATGCTAATTAGGCAGCATTAATAGAAACGAAACAGAAAAAACTCAATACAATGACTTCCGATTTTTCCATCGACCCCAATGATGGATGCAAACGTTTTAGACGTTTATTCCTGTAGTTGTAGAGAACTTTGAAGCTTTGAATGGCTGGAATCAACTTCTCGTCCATTTTGCACTCGCCAGGTGGAACTATTGTTCATGAAACTAAATCACATCAGTAGTGAAACAAGGAAGCACAGTAATCTGGCTATTGACGGCTGATGACAGCTGGAGAAGGTCAAATACGGCAAAAACCACAGACAAGTCCCATCATGCTTAGCAAACGTTACTGGGACTGGAATCAGATTTATTTTCAATCCCAGGTCACCAAAACTCTGTCCAATAAACGAGCTACTTGTGAGTCATGTGACTTTTGTTTACAAGCCCTGGTTGGCTTGTAATCTGGCAATGTGAACCTAAATGAACCAAATACAAGAATGCAACAAAGTCCACTTTTCCACTGCGGTTTGGACCAAAGAAAAAGGAAGTGTGACCTCACCCGTAGTGTCAGGCTCGATGCAGGGGGCTGTTAGTATAATAACCCATCAATCATCTCAGTCACAGCAGATCCTGAGCTACATCCCTCTGGAATACTCCTCTGTCAACGCAGGAGGACTCAACATTGTCTTCATTTTAAGTGGACATCAGATCAGATGTCACCATCAATTCCCTATAGCTGCGACCTTGCCTAATACCCCTCACTGCCAATTAAGGAAAGTAATGGTTGCAAACCTTCAATGGCAATGCACAGGGGTGGATAAGAGCTACACATGCTACCCTGCTAGCCTCTGTCAGTGGGGACTGGGGCTAATGGGCAACCACAGGGGGGCTTATGTTGCAAATCAGACCCGATCCGCGGGACTCTACTGGGGATTCCTGTCCAGCGTAGCCTGGATCTGGAGCTTATGATCCAGTAATGGGTGCTTTGCTGGAGATCTGAGAGGGCCCTCAGGGAATATGGTGTCAAACTAGCCCGGGCTTCCCCAGGCTAAAAGAAGCTTTGATAGGCAAAGTAGTCCGGCACTATGAACAGGTCCCCGCAGATAGGATGTGTCACAACTAACGTGTACAATAGCGGTTGTCGGTTGACCCCTCGCTTATAGCCTGAACAGACGAACAGAAAAATCAACACAAGGGAATCATTTCATTTAACCCTTAAACAAGCAGAAGCACCATGAAAGTAGATGATTATTGTGTTAAGTACATAGCAAATTTTCTAGTGATCATAAATGTCGAATTTTTCAGTGACAATGATTTGAGTTGAGTTTGAGTTTGGAGTTGACTGGTGTTGGTTGGAGAGTTGTTTGTCCAGTCAGAGCTGATTGGCTCAGGAGCGGCTGTTCAAAACGTCCAGGTTCCCATGAGCAAGGCACTGAACCCTTTACCACTCCAGTGAAGATGCTCAGTAGCCAACGGTACGGCTTGGAGTGTGTGTTTGTGTGTGTGTGTGTGTGTGTGTGTGTGTGTGTGTGTGTGTGTGTGTGTGTGTGTGTGTGTGTGTGTGTGTGTGTGTGTGAAACACTCCTGCGTTCTTAGGCCTGCTTTACACGACAACGGAGTTTCAAAAACGGTAAAGTTTCATGTGTGTGTTTTCACACCTTGTGATAACGATCCGTGTACAGACTGACCCGCAAAAATGACTGA